>CM038678.1:650307780-650531341 GCA_021605205.1 Aegilops longissima | reverse complement strand
TTTTTGCCTAACAAGTTGTGTCGTGCAATTGGAATTCCAACTTGAGTACTACTACTAGTAGGAGTACCAGGGGCCAGTTCTTTTAGGCTTCTAGATTAGTAATCCCATAACTACTACCTCCGTCCTGGTTTATTGGTCCCCGTTGTAATTTGTGTCAAATTTTGATCATAAATTTAACTAATGAAATGTTAGTGCATGTCACATGCACTACTCCATCCGTGTAGGTGAGTAAGTAATCTTAGGCTATGCACCATGACCAAGGAGGAGGAGAAAACGAGAAACGTTAATGTTTATTTGCTAATTAATAGTATTGCATGCAATGAACTAACCACTGCATGTCGTGTTTGATATCTCAAGTCATTAAAAGCATGCACACTCTTTATCTCTTATTGGTTGATATGTCAAGAAACAAGAAACGAGGTAGAAGTTAATGCACCGCGCCTAAGTGTTTTGGGATTATTTGGTTTTCGTAAGATGACTTACACACCTAGACGGAGGGAGTAACATTTTATTAGTTAAATCTTTGGTCAAAATTTAGTACAAATTACAATGGTGAGGAATAAACCAGGACGGAGTAGTAGTTTAGAAGCCCAAATAAATGAGTGAGGCACCTTATTGTTACTCTCCACTGTGACTAGTCTTGTGGGAAAAGCTGGGGAAGCCACCAAAAGAACTGGCCCTAGGAGTAGTAGCTAGGGATCGAGTGTGCGAGATGAACCGGAGAAAGTAAATGCAGAGAGAGGAAATGCAAAAAAGATGGAGGGATGTGATGGTTGCTTGTACGTTTATTTTACCAGGCCACTTATTACTGGGAGTGGTTGGGTTTTGTGATATGGCGACTTTACTGCCGCGCCACGAGCGGGGTGAGAGGTGAGACTCCCGTGCAGCGCCGCCCTCTACACTTGTACTACATCGGTCATGGTTTATTAGTCCCCATTGTATTTGGTGAAGATTTAATCGACAAAATGTTAGTGCATGTCAACAAAAACTATATCGTTGGATTCAGTATTTGAACATAGTTTTGAATGATATAATTTTAGGTGACATGCATCAGCATTTATCATACTATATATAATGTTAGTTCAATTTTTGGTCGTACTAATCTATAGTAGTAAGGTGCCCGTATGTTGCAATCAAGAGTGAAATGCATTGATCGGGAGTTGTTTATTTTGACAAAGGATGTGGGGTCATCTCATGTGTAACGGGTATCGATAGGTTTCTTGGATATTATTTCATCTCTAGAGCTCACAAACATCCGGGTGAAATAGATAAAAAGGTATCTTTTGCAAACAAAAGCGTTCAGCTGTTCAACCTGCATCCAAAACTTGTGAAGAAATAACACTTATTTTGCTTTGCAAGAAATGATCTTTAAGAATTAGTTTTTGAGTATCGATTGTTATACATGTTGGATACAGATGACATGGCACTTTCTTATAGTCAACAGTTGGCTATACTATTAAGTATATTAACCATGCCCTTATAAACCTAGATGGAGGGATTAAATCAGGATGACTTGCAAGGGGGCAGAGGAGATGTAAGAAATGGTTCATCATAAGTCTTTCACCAGTATTGTAGTAAAAATTCATACATGGAAGATTCTAGACTAAACCATAAACGGATACACTTTTATTCATGCGCGATACTCCAATAGAGCAAGATCCTGCATGGAAGTCTCCACATGCTTAGACAGTGGATTACATTGAGCGAAGACTAATGATCAACATTTAACTTGATAATGCGTATGTCCAGGTGAACCTCCTTGGAGTCCCCGTGCACCGCGTCGGCGGGTAAAGGATGCCATGGGTTTTCCAAGTCCACATTGGCGGGATAGTCCCAGCTCCCTAGAGTCCAAGTCTGTTCGATCGGGCCGGTGTTGCGGCCCACGTGACCCGGAGGGGTAGTAACACTAACCACGCACCCGTACATCAGCCTCGTGTCAGTGTCAGCGTCAGCGGCGTCGCCCCTGACGCACATTACAGAGACAGGGCGGCGGCCTGCGCGGGCCTCACCGGTGCCCACGATCAAGAGGAAGACGCTGCCGTCCTCCTCCGAGACTAGCAGGCAGCGGTGATCCTCCAGCGACTCCGGCATGGTGAACGGGTAGCACGTCTCGTACTTCATGTTCTCCACCAAGGGCCAGCAGTGACCGCTGCACGCATCCGTGATGTGATGCACCATGTCCGCCGGCGAGCCACAAAACGGCATCGGGCACACATAGTAGTGGACGAAGTGCTCCTTGGAGGCATCGACCAGGCCATCCATGAAACGGGAGTGGCTGTAGGGGACGTTGCGCCAGTTGAATACATTAGCAAGTTACTACAAGATTTAATCCGAATAAGCACAAAATAAATCATGACGGCTATAACAGAGATGAAACTATTCATGTGGACTAGCATAGTAGTAGGATACAGAGTAGAAACATGAATTCTACCATGATTTCCAACAGGAAGGACAGAAACACATACGATGCAACGGGAGCAGCACCGTTGGCATTGAGGTTGTCGCCCATGTCGTTGAGGAAGATGTTGCCGAGGTCAGGGAAGAAGTCGTCGTTGGTGAAGTCGTGGCTGCCAGCAGTCGCGAGAGTGCGCTCCCCAAATTTCAACAGCGGCCGTCGAATGTAGCGCAAGAGGGAGTGTCTGTAGGGGAAGTTGCAGCCGCCGAATGGAGGGCAGGAGTAGTACACGAAGCAGTAGATGGTGTCCTTACTAGTACTCCCTAGTCTCTATCTATCTATATCTATATCTATATCTATACTCTTATAGAAAACCGAGTTGGTGATGATGGTATGCCTGCCATCTTGTAATATAGACCGTTCGATCTATATCTGACGGATAGAAAGCCAACTATGACAATTTTACAAAAGATACCCGCACCTCTCTCCACATTTACAGATAAGGCCTTGCCTCGTTCATCCTTATCTCCCAGAACCTCGTGCTCCTCCCTATGTCTCTATCTCTACTACTCTTCTTTGTTTTTTAGAACAAATCAAATAGTGCTGCGCCGTCCGCTGCACGCCCGGCCGAACACGCCTCCTCGCCTCCATCATCACCAATTGAGTCTTTTATAGGAGTAGGAGTAGAGAAAAAACCGAGTTGGTGATGATGGTGTGCCGTGCAATGCACGGGCATCTTGCTATTTTTTTGCATATAAGTCCAAACACCACGTAGACACGGTCTTTGAGCACGGTTCATAGTCGTTCCACGCTCGGGCATTGAAGTTTGTAACTATTTTAGATTAGAATATACTACTCCTCCGATGCTAGTAGTAGAGCAAAGTCCTACTCTACTACTCTACTCAAGCAAGTTAGGGCACAAGATCGTAGTAGGTACCTGAGGGAGTACCAGATCTTGTGATCACTCAAGGAAGTTGTCCGCATCGACATGACCCTACACCGCTGGTATGTGTCTCGTAAGTCAAGCGGCGTCTTTGTAGTCAATCATCACCTGTCCACTTCCCGCAGCACATATTCGCTTCTCCATATTTGTCCGCACATAATCTCGGCCAATCTTCCATCCCCACTAAGGCGCCTCCCCCCCTCGTCCGAAACCCAAGCACTAACAATGGCAGAACCGAGCAGCGTCCACGAAGAGTGGCTGGAATTCGCTCCCCACAGAGGTAATCAAGCTCATTGTTTCGTGTGGACAATCTCGATACCATACGCCGCAAGGCGTGCTCGTCGGGCAGTACCTTTTACTCAAAGCCCTCGGGCGGAGCTTTTAAGCCAACTCCTTGCTTGCCGATGCGCTCGATCTTGTAAGCTTGACATGTCATGCAAAGATAACGATCGAGGGTGGCGAGCATCAACCCCTTGATCGCGATTCGATCCCCGTCAGCCTCAACTACATTAACGGTATGTACTGGGTCGGCATGATGTAACATCCCAAATTTTCCTATTTGGAATGTTTTACAATTATAGCTAAGCATCCTATGCATCCTGTTTGAATTTGAATACCATTTGAAGTTTCAGAGAGTTTTGAATTTGAAATTTGAATTCCAAACCTTGGCATGTGGGAAACAATTCCAAAACCAAGCCTCGATAAATACTTGATCAAAAGTATGAGAGGAGCAAACATGACACTCCAAAAATATCGGAGGAAACAATGCCAAAAGAATTGGATTCAAATCTGAAATTTTATTTGAATTTGAAAAAATGGATTTTCATAAAGTTTGGATTTTGCCTTTGGAAAAATGTTCAAATGAAAGGAATATTCCCTGATCATTTTGGTATATATATACCCTATATAAAATATTATTAGTTTAGGTTTTATTTTTGTTTTTGGTTTTATTAAAAAATAAAGGAAAAACTTTGAGGCGCCCGACCAGAGCCACCCGAGCCCAGCCAAGACCGCGCCTCGGCCACCCAGCGCACTGAGGCCCAGCCACGGCCCACTAGGCCACAGGCCAGCCAGCCGACAGCCCGCGCCTCCCCCTCGCCCGAATCCCCTAGGATCCGGTCGACCGCCCGAACCCTCCCCCTCTCTCCCTCACTGACCCGTGGCCCCCAACCCGTCGTCTTCCCCCTCGCCCACAAACGAACCTCGCTGAGATCCACCGGATCCCGAAGGATCCGGATCCCGACGGCCCCGATGCCCTTCCGCCCCCACCGAGGCCCTGGCTATAAGCCAAGCCCCCGCACCCCATTCCCCCCTTAGCCACGCCGAGCCCAACTCCTCTCTCTCTGAAGCACGCCGAGCACCGAGCTCACCTCCGCCGCCAAAACCCTCGTCGCCGCCGCCTGGTGCCCCGACCTCCCCAACCCCACAGAACCCTTCCCGTGCTCGTGCGCACCTCCCGACGTCTCGCCAAGCTCGCCGACGCCGGAGCCCCGAGCACTCTCGCCCGCCCGACGGCCGCTGAGTCCGGTGAGTCCCAGCAACGCCTCCCGTCCGATCCCAATCGTGCGGTTACGATTAGAAGCCCTCAAGGGGTATGTTTTAGTTAGAAAACTGCGGCCGAAAGCGGTTTATTTTTATTAGTTAGGTTATTTTAGTTAGGCGGTTACATTAGTTAAACCCTAGGCCCGTTAGACTAAACTACATATGAGGCACAAGATAGGCCCATTGGGCTTTTTCTTTTATTTAGATTTTCTGTTTTAGCCGATTTGTTTCAAATTTCAAAATGTATATCTTTTGTTCTGTTTAATATTTTTAGTGATTCTTTTTTTGTTGGATTGCAAATTTTATGTAGTTTCTGAAAAACATATATTTAGCTATGTTAAAAATAATTAAAATGCTTTAATATTGTTTTAGTCAGAATAGCAAATCTGCTATAGTTTTAGTTAGAAAAATTATTTTGCATGATTCTTTTTGCAATCACTTTATTTTGATATTGCCAAACCCTAGAAATTAACTTTGGTATTTTAGGGTTAATAAATAATTAATTCTAGGCAGAATCCTATTAACCCAAATTAATTGATTAGTTCCTGTTTTCCTAATTAATAAATTAGTAAATTAATTTATTTTAACTTGTGATTAGTTATTCTAGGTTAGTTTCGTCATTCCATTAGATGAACTTTTATTCATAATTAATAAAAGTTTTAAATTAATTTTCTTAATAGAATTTGGATTAGGCCTAAAGTGAGTTTTATAATAGCTTTTAATTAATTCTTTTTGCTCCTAATTGCTTAGTTAATCCTTTTCTGTTAAGTTAACCTAAAACCATGATTAGGTAATGTTGAGGAATTTTGTTATATAAAACCATATTTGCTATTGTTTGGAATAGGGAAAACTTTGAATTTGATTTCTTTGAGTTTTCCTTTTGATTTGGTTTTGATTGTTTTGTTGTGCTATGTTACTTTTGTTATCTTGTGTGATCCTCTTGCTTTGTGCTTATTATGTTATTGTTTGTCTCGGTAGAGTTCTGAGTGCTGACTTGCTACTACGACTCTTTAGCTTACGAGGATCATCGGCAAGGCAAGTTTTGATCATGTTATTTCTATACCTATGTTTTGTGCATTAGTAGTTGTCACCACCCCACCAATGCATGCAGTAGTGAATTCTTGAAGTCATTAAACTTGAGTAGTATCATGTGGTAGGATGAACCAATCCCTTGTTACCATGACCGGGGACGTAGTAGTTATTTTGCTATGCTTGTAGACGGATTTGGGATGAGTGAAATTCATAAGCAAGATGTGAGAGTCAATGATGATGACAACCCATGGACTACAATGATCAAGATGGACTTCGAAAATCACTCTTTGGGTGGAGGGCGGTTGACGGGCACCTGGAGCACCAGTGGTGGCGGGATGCATGGAGAAGCGCCATGACATCCTGCGGAAAGCTTCACCCAGCCACGAAGAGAAGGATGGATGCCCCATGACCGGAAGCTTACTGTGCAGCCGCAAGCCATTATGGGCTCTGCTGGGTTGACCCTTGTAGTGAAGTGGCTGGGCGGTACTACGAGAAGTAGACGAACGGTAGGATTGGATGGGTACGGCGGTGGCGGAAGAACTCTTTGGAAGACCTGTTTCATTCGTCCGTCTTCAAACACCATGAAGTGCGAAGACTTTAAAAGGAGGAATGATTCTTGCGGGTAAAGTGTACAAACCTCTGCAGAGTGTTATAACCTAATCGATTAGCCGTGTCCCGATTCACGGACATTTGAGCATCTGGACCTTGGAAGTATTCGGATATCTCAACACTTAACTCTAATGAATTAATTTGATTGGGTTTATGACTTAATAATAATTTGGGAGCGAGATATTGGTTGGCGGAACCATCTCAATAACTACCAACAATTTGTAGTAATTTGCAAATAAGTCCACTATAGTAGGATAAAATTGGCTTTACATAAAATGATGAAACTTAGAGCTCCACACCAAATATGCATATAGAGTTAGTAACTTTATTATTGTTATTCCTCATAACTTGCGACTTATTCCAAAAGCTGACCTACATGGCTGCAACGTATTATGTTGCGTAGATATATTCGATCAGGAGTGAGGCTATGCTCGCGCTTGGCGATTGCCCTTTGAGTCGGATGGACTCGCTTACCTTCGACGCTTCCGCAGCATTTTAGTTTATTTCTCATGAGTTGGCCTTGAGCCGAATTTATTCCCTTGTAATAAAGACTCTATATGAGAATCGATTAATGATATTCAGGTGTGATTGAACTTTGATTACTTTATCGATGTACTGTGAGTACCAGCATGATCTTGGGATGGTACAGACACAGAGATTTGACCGATTTTGGGTCAGGTCGCTACACATGAACACGTCTTGGATGGTGCTCGTCGACGGTCGCGGTAGCTGGATGCTCGTGGAGGTCTACACCCGGCGATTGATCCCCCTTCCTTTGATCAACACTGCACTGCTTTGGCACCGCGGCCAAGAATACTCGGAATCTTACAGTAGCCAACATGATACCAAGTTTGATTTGCTCAAGGTTGTAATCTGCCAAGTGCCCACAAGATCTGCGAATTATAAAGACTTCAGGATAATTGCATTATTCAATCGCGGTCTCGCCTATCTGACAGGTCACTACGGTAAGTGGATAAATCTGCACGCCCATCGCAGGATCATACATCCTACATGGTTCTCTGATGCCATTGAACACAACGGCTTCATTTACGCTGTCGACTCCTTCTATGGCTGGGCGTATTGCTGGCCTACTCCGATCATCGCTACAAACGGCTATTACTGCGAGTATGTTACTTTCCTATGATATCATGATGGCTTGCTTATATTATGTCAACATTTCTTGAAAAAATATTCATGCTCATAACATGTTGTTCTTAAGATTGACTAAATCAAGAGCCCTTTTTTATTTGACTCAACTTGATATGATGTTGTAGGCACTGGTGTCCCTACCCTTCCTAATCCCGAACCTTTCAAAGAAAAGTGGCATGGCGATTGCAGGTGGTTCTGGCTCGATCGGACGATGGTGAAAGATTGATGATCATTCGCGACGCATCGGACGTGTTGTTTAGGAATACAATCACGATCCTTTGCAAGGTCTTTGAGCAGGATCCCAGCTTCTCGGGCCTTGGGAATTTTTGATGGAGGCTGGTAAGTAGCCTTGGTACACGCTCTGCTTGTCGAGACTAAATTATTCGATTAACCAGCAGATAACCGACGGCAAGGATCATGATGGCAGCACGGTTTCGTTCATCAAGCAAAATTGTGTGTGCACTGACATACCATGCGTCTCTGCATGCACCATACCACGATATGTGCCGCCACGCTCGCAGCCCAAAGTAGGAGAGAGGGTCACAAGTATCGACTTCGACCTGGCTGGAGTTTCCTGTCAGCACCCATCTGGTTCAAGCCATCAGCAAATCTCCACACTTAATAAATAGTAACGTCTAAGCGAGCGAGTTAGTTAGATGCGCATACACTTGTGTGGTACGATCTTTATTTAGTTTGATGCATACACTTGTTCTTTTTGGTAGCCCTTACGTAATGATGGGTGATGTTTGGTTTGGAAGAGAGCTACGTCTTCACTCTTACGCCTGCTATCGCTTCATTGTACCCCAGCCCTAGTTCTTTGTTGCTGCGGTTTTCAATGTACTGATCGGTAGTAAATTTAAATACATTGTTTGAATAAATGTGTTGTTAGAGCGACAAACACAATGTTTTGGAAGTCGTTGCAGTTCGATCCTTTAGTGCCCGCACTGCGTACTTAGCTCATACTATTTTTCGACGGAACACATTTTCCAGCTTGTTGATAACATGCAGCCCATCGATGAAGGCCCAATAGAAGCCCATAATTAGCTGGAAGGGAGGCTCTCACATGAATCCGGCCCAGGTACATGCTCATGGTCCCCTAAACATAAATAAGTAAATAAATAAATAAATAAAACTAAATGCTCATGCACCAGTTCTTTGGGAAAATAGGTAGCCCAGTATTTCTTTTTGAAGAATACCCAAGCTAGGCCTATTTGTTTTCTCTGAATTCTTGGGCTGCAAATCTTTCAAGACGAGGAGGGATGCATTCCGTCCTGGCCAAAGAGTATGGTCAATGTCTGTTAAAAGTAATATCAAAAGGGGTTGAAAATTCCCAAAAAATTATAGCAAATGGGATTTTAGTTTCTTTTATTGTTTTTGTTCTTCACTGATATCTTATACGTATTTCATTGGATTTAACATGACATAGTACTAATTTATTTTTAAATTTGCTTTAGTATGGCTATTAATTTTTGGATTAAGAATATTTGTTCCCCAGCAAAAATTTGCGAATTCTCAAAATTTCCCACATATTTAGTTAATTTTTTGACCCTGGTACTGACAAGAAAATAGCCAGCAATTCTAAAAAAAGAAAACGGGCTGCAATAAATTCCATATGAATTAGAAAATGAGTAAAAATTATAAAAATAATAGCAAATGGGATGTACACTCCACAGATTTCGAGGATGACTTGTTTACGCAAGGCTTTGTCAGTGAACACACGATTCTAGCAGCAGTGACTGTTGGATGTCCATCCAACGGCCGACGTGCTTCTTCAATTTCTGATCTTCTGCCCAATTGCCTAAACTAGCGCGTGCTGGACTGCTGCTCCCTCCTCTTGTGGCTCATTGTGATGCATGTGAGCTTCCTGGCCCACCCTACTCCCTCCGCTGGCCTGGCCGCACGCAATCAACTGCCTCCTTATTACGCGAAAAAATTGATTCCTCCCAGTGACATCTGGGTCGCACCGGTTGGGAGGCTGACCTATGGGCCTACTAAGTTGACGCGTATGCAGTGCTTGTCAACTTAGTCAACAAACGATTCTAGCAGCAGTAACTGTTGGATTTGAATCGAATGGTCATGTTGCTTCTTCAATCGCTGCTCTTCTTGCACCAGCCACCCAAACCAGCGCCGGGGAGACCGCCTGGTCCTGCCTCCAGTGGTCGGCTATTCTGTGGTTGAGGCCCCATCGCCCCCTACTACTCCCACTGCTAGCCAGGCCCTGCGGCGACGGCAGCCTCACACCGCAGCCGAACCAGTGAACCCTCGTACTCCTCTCCGCGTGGGCATCCACTGCCGTGTCTCCCTCGGCTCCGCGTCGTCCCCTTCCTAGGCCTCGCCGTCGTCCATCGCCTTGGTGCTCTCGGCTCGGCGTGGTCAATGTGGTCAACGACATTCCATCGGAAGAGTACTGTATGTGGAGAGGCTGATAGCTGGTTCCACGGCCACAGCCTAGTTTTTTTGTGATTTGCCAAGTAAGTCGCTTTGTCAGGCCTGTTGGGATGCAAATCTTTCAAGACGAGGAGAGCTTTCATTCGGCTGGCCGAGAAAATGGCCCATCAGTAATGAGAAATGGGTTGTACATTTTTAAAACACATCAAACCGGCAATTAGTTTCAAATATCTTTTTTCATTTCGAGATTTTAAATTACATTAATTTTTATGCGTGGAGAATTTGTTGGATTTTATATTGATATACATTTATTTTTAAAATTAGTTTGAATGTGAGTCAAAATTTCGGGATTAAAAATAGTTCAGACCGCACCGAAATATGCAAAATTTCGTATAATTTTTTAACCGTGGCCACAATATGGGCTGTAATGCTAACAAAAAGAATATGGGCTCCAAAAAAACTTAAGAATTAGCAAATGGGTTGTAAATTATTAGAAATAATGGTAGATGGGTTGTATGTTGTTTTCCACAGATTTGAGGCTTTCCTAAAAAAAGGTTGACGCACAAGCAGTGACTATTGGATGGCCATCCAACGGCCGTCGTGCTTCTTCAATCTCTACTCTTCCTGCTCCAGCCGCTCAAACAAGCGACGGCGGGACTGCCTGCTCCCTCCTCCCCGCGGCCGGCTCTGCTGCCCAAGCAGCCTCATCGCCCCACTGCACCCCATCACGGCCTAGCCATCCCTCTACTCACCCACACGGTGTTATTCTCCGTGACGGCAGACGAACGATAAACCCTCGTCAGTCGTACTCCCCTCTGCGTGGGAAACAACTGCCGAGTCTTGCTCGCCCGTGTCGTTCCTTCCTAGGCCTCGCCGTCGTCCACCGCCTGGTGCTCTCGGACGCTGCCTGGTCAATATGGTCAACGACCGACATGCATCTGAAGTGGACTGTACGTGGAGAGGCCGACAGCTGGGTCCACAGCCGCACGCAAGGAAATGCCTCCTTATTACACGCAAAATAATGATTCCTCCACATGACATCAGGGACCCACTGAAAGGGCCTCTGTGTTTTGCGAAAAAAACATTACCGCCGCTGACAGCTCGGACCCACCAGCTATATCTTCGCACGCAAGGAAGTGCCTCCTTATTACGCACAAAAAAAATGAATACTCCCCCTGTTAGCTGGGACCCAGTATAGTGGCAGGCTGACCTGTGGGCCTACTAAGTTGACGGGGACGGAGGGCTTTGTCAACTTAGTCAATATGCACGATTCTAGCTCCAGTGACCGTACGATGTCCATCCAATGGTTGTAGTGCATCTTCAACATTTGGTCTTCTTGCTCCAGCCGCCCAAACCAGCGTCGGTCGTGCCTCGTGCTCCTGCCTCCCGTGGACGGCTGCGATGCGGCGGAGGCCTCACCGCCGCCTACTACTCCCACCGCTGGCCAGGCCATCCCTCTACTCACCCACACCCCTTGTTATTCTGCGCCGACGGCAGCCTCACACCGCAGCGAACCAGTGAACCCTCGTCCTCCTCTACGCATGGGCATCCACTGCCGCGTCTTCCCCGGCTTCGCATCGTCCCCTTCCTAGGCCTCGCCATCGTCCGCCGCCCTGGTGCTCTCGGCGTGGCGTGGTCAACGTGGTCAAGGAACGGCTTCCATCGGACGTGGACTGTACGTGGAGAGGCTGACAGCTGGGTCCATGGCCTCACCAAGGAAGTATCTCCTTATTACGCGGAAAATAATTATTCCACCACCTGATAGCGGGGACCCACCGGAAGGGCCACCACAATCCGTGAAAAAAAACATTTCCCCCTGACTACTGGGACCCACCAGCTACATCTTCGCACGCAAGGAAGTGCATCCGGGCAAAAAAAAACGATTCGCCCCCCTAACTGCTGGGACCCACCAGCTACATCTTCGCATGCAAGGAAGTGCCTGACAATCGGGACCCACCGGTGAAGCGCACGTGGCGTTGTCATTCTGGTCATAGCGTGTATGTACATATATACTAGTCGATCTGAGGCGCGCACGTGTCATAGTAGAGGCGCGACGTAGCATGTACACGCACGTCTGACGCCAGGGTGCAAGAAAGAAAATACGACCACGTACGTACATATGGGCAGGGTCTCGAACGCCTACTCGTGCATAAGTACATGACTGGGTCGGAACGGAGAAACATCGTCGTCGTCGTGTTCATGGGGAGCCAACCGGCTGGGTCGGAACGGAATGCATGGTCGTGTTCATCGGGAGGGCTTGGACGGAACAGGCGATGGAAACGAGGCATGGCGTACCGCAGAATGGAGGAAATGGACCTCCTACATTCGTAACGGGGTCCTGTTGATCAGGAGGGGTGTGGCGTACCGCAAAACGGAGGAAACGGACCTCCTACGGTCGAAACGGGGGTCCTATTGATCGGGAGGGGTGTGGCGTACCGCAAAATGGAGGAAACGGACCTCCTACGGTCAAAACGGGGTCCTGTTGATCGAGAGGGGTGTGGCGTACCGCCGCAAATCGGATTTAAACGGACCTCCTACGGTCGAAACAGGGTCCTGTTGATCGGGAGGGGTGTGGCGTGCCGCAAAACGGATGAAACGGACTTGTCTTGGAGCGCTATGGTGGAAGCGGGGTCCTGTTCATCGGGAGGGTGTGGCGATCGCAAAGCAGGACTCCACGGATCTGTTCATCTCCACCGTCGACCTCCTCCAGCCTCCACAGCGCCACCGTCGACCTCCTCCGGCCTCCACGGGCTCCTGTTCATCCAGCCTCCACAGCGCTACTCTACCACCGCCTCGTTCAACCACCCTCCACGGGCACCCCTCCACCGTCTACTGTTCATCCAGCCCTCCACCACACCACGGGTCTGTTCAACCACCCTCCATGGGCACCCCTCCACCGTCTCATCGTTCATCCAGCCCTCCACACCACGGGTCTTGTTCATCCGAGGCAACGCCCCGCTCCTGTTCATCCAACCCCCCGCAACACTCTTTGCTCATCCAATCGATCGGCTTGATTAGCAGTAGTAGCGAAGAATCGCCGACCGGGTTGATTAACGACCATCGATCGATCGCTTCCGATCGATGTAGCGTAACTGCAGGTGCAATCGCCGGGTTGATTAGAGCCCAACGCCGCACGGATTGATTAGAGCCAACACTCGCAAACACGCAAATGCGTTATGCGAGAAAGCAGCATCGCTCGGCCCCCGACCTCCCACCGTAACTGGGAACTACCCGAAATTTTCCTCGCCCTCACTTCTACCACGGTTTTTTCCGTCATGGACGGCCCAAAGAATGTCATGCAGCTGCGTCTCCGGCCCGCCCAGGACGAAAAGCCCATTTTCTGTCATGATTTTTTGTCATAGAAGTAGGAGCCACCACATCTATGATGATACCGGGTTTTGTCACAATTATCATCATAGAAGTGTCATATGTATGACAGAAAAAAAATTCGTTCGGCCCAAAATGTCACAGATGTGTCTTTTTTTGTAGTGTACACCTGGAACCTATGACCGAGATTTTAGGCCGGTCTCACAGCCTTGCTCAGCAGCTTGCGCAGCAGTTCCGCTGCAAGGCTAACCTTTCTTGAACTGTCTTAGAAGTGGTCTTGGTTCAGTATTATTTTGTTACGCTGCAATGGTGCCCAGTTTTTGTAATCTGCTTCTTCGTTGCGCTTTATGATCACTGGTGGCGAACTTTGCTGCCCAGTGGATGTAGCGTAGGTTTATTCTTAGTTACTATGCCATAATTTCTTTATTGTATAGAGCAGGTTTGTTCTTAATTCCTACTAGTTACTGCCATCATTTGCTATCTGAAAAAAAATCAGATGCAGTCGACCGAGCCGAAACATTCGACTCTAACGGGCCTGGTTTTTAGCGGGCCACAATTGGGCCAGCCTGCGTCTTTCTTGGGTCCAAATGATTGGGGCCTTCACACATTGCGCCAGGCCCAAACTTACACCGCCTATATTTTAGTTGGGCCTTTTGTCGATAGCAACGCTTAGTTTGGCCAGTAGCGTTGGGCCATTAACAGCTGAATATTGTATTGGCGGTTTGGCCGAGATGAAACCACGGGCCTTTAGCGAGCCAAAATGCATGTTGGGCCTCAATTTTCACTAGTCGTCGACGGGCCTTGAGAGCTGAAATGTAGACCGGCCTTTTGGGCCCGATTAGCTCACGGGCGTTACCAGGCGAAACATATCTCGGGCCTTAGTTGGCCCACTGATATCATGGGCCTTTAAGAGGTCGAAAGCTTAGTACAGGCATCAATGGGCCGAATTACGCGACAGGCCTTTAACAGGCCCAAAGTCACGTTGGGCTTAACTGTTGCCACCTTTAGCATGGGCCGTTAGTGGGTCCGATGTCCTGTCGGACCATATATGGCCCATGGGCAGCACGGGCCATTCCCAGGCCGAAAGTCACACCGGCCTGAAATGGGCCCATGTCTACATCAGGCCTCTAACAGGCCGAAAGTCACACCGGGCTGAAATGGGCCCATGTCTACCTCAGGCCTCTAACAGGCTGAAAGTCACTGAGCCGTAGTTGGGCCCAAATATTCGGCGAACAATTAACAGGCTAGATCTGGCTTCGGGCTGCAAATGGGCCCAAATATTGGGCGAACAATTAACGGGCCAGATCTGGCTTCAGGCCGTAAATGGGCCCAAATTTTGGCGAACAATTAACGGGCCAGATCTGGCTTCTGGCCGTAAATGGGCCGTTATTAAGCAGGTCGTTATTGGGCTGGCCCACTAGTACCTGATTAAGTACTACGGGCCTTTGACTGGGCCGGCCTTTTTAACCTATATGGGCCTCTGTTGGGCCCATCCACGTGTTGACGTATCATAGGCATGTCTCCTCCAATGGACGTGTGACATCTGGCCCACTGACGAGCTGACGGGTGTTCCCTTCGGCCAATCAGAATTTTACACGTGGAAATTTCCCATTGGTCCGGGCTGTTAACGGGTTATCGGATCCAAAACCCGACCCGATAGCTTAATAGCGTTCCGTTACGGTGGATGCCACGTGTCGGTCACCCTTGACGAAAGCACTTCTATGACGCACAATTTATCGTCATGGAAGTGGACACTTCCGTGATGATAATTTTGGTAATGTCATGGAACACTTCTACGACAGCACAGGTATGACTATCTTGATTCTCTCATAAAATCGTCATGGATGTACATGCATGACAAAAATTGCGACCTATTGTGACAAACACGTATCATCACGGAAGTGTATTTTTTTGTAGTGTTGATACCTTGGTTCTCAAAAACTGAGGGAAATACTTACGCTACTTCGCTGCATCACCCTTTCCTCTTCAAGGGAAAACCAACGCATGCTCAAGAGGTAGCAAGAAGGATTTCTTGCGCCATTACCAGGGAGGTCTACGCACAATTCAAGACATACCAAGTACCCATCAGAAACCCTTATCCCTCGCATTACATTATTTGCCATTTGCCTCTCATTTTCCTCTCCTCCACTTCTAAAATTATTTTCGAAAACCTTTGCCTTTTCTTCGCCCCTCTTTCGTTCGATCTTATGTTTGCTTGTGTCTCCATGTGCCTTCTATGTGCTTGCATCTTTGCTTGCTAAAAATCTATTGATATGGATCCACCTAAAGTGTTCTACTTGTATCATCTTCGATCCTTATGCGCTCGTGATAAAACCCCAACTACCCTAGTTGATGGGAAATCTTTAGATGAGCATGCTCATTTTGTGCGTCACGGTTTGTCTGAAAAGGGGAGACTCTTATGGGATCAAATAAACAGATTGTTTTCTTATGCTTGGAATCTTTGTGACATTTATGATTTTACTTGTTGCTCTAAGAACCCTAAAAAACACCTTCCCTACCTATGCGAGTTTAATGATAATGAAATCTTATCTTATTATGCAAAGGGTATTTATAGTTAGTATGATATCAAACAAATTGAAGATTGTGTTGCTTTTAAGGGTGCTTATGAAGTTGCTTCCTTGATTGAAAAGTATGATATTACTCTCTACGAATCTGAAAATTTTGACATACTTAAATATTGCTATGAAAACTATACTCATAATGTCTATGTCAAAGAATTTATTGAGAGAATGACCGTTGCTTTGGAAGAAAATAATGATATGCATGAATCTATAGATAATGATGATTCTGATGATTTGATTGAAATATCCCTTGATGAACATGATGCTTGTGATTCTTGTGGCCATGATGCCAATATTTATGAATATGAATTTGCTATAGTTCCTTATGTTAAACATGAGATCGTTGCTATTGCACCCATACTTGGTAGTTCATTCGATAAAAGCATGATTGCAATGATTTTACTATAAATTCTCTTGATGTCAATTGTGCTAATAATATGCAAAACCCTAAGCTTGCGGATGCTAGTTTTGCTATGTCTACTACTTGTTGCAATGATCATGATCGGGGTGATTCTTCTTATGATCTTGAAAATTTATTTAAGCCCCATGATGAATATGAGATTGATAATAATGTTTGCAATTATATTGAAAGTGGGTTTGGAAGAGTGTCAACTTTAGATCCCACATATTTGGAGAATGTTCAATCTTATGAAGTTTTTAATAAAAGTGGGTTTGGAGAGGTCATGACTTTAGTTAATGTTAATCCCACTATTTTGGAAGAGTGTCAACTTTGCATACATGTGGATCGTGTTAATAATATGTTTTGTGATAGCTATATTGTTGAATTTTCTTATGATCCTACATTTAATTATTATGTGAGAGGAAAATATGGTTGTACAAATTTTCGTGTTACAAATTTACCTCTTGTTATGTTGAGATTACTATTGTTTCTCTCTTCTTCCTTGCAAATGGTAATTTTTGCTTGCCTTGATAATTTGTTTGCTTATAAAATGCCTATGCATAGGAAGTATGTTAGACTTAAATGTGTTTGTCACATGTTTCATGATGATATCTTTGTGTTTCAATTATTAACTTTCGTGTGAGCATCGTTGAAATCGTATGCCTAGCTAGGGGCGTTAAACGATAGCGCTTGTTGGGAGGCAACCCAATTTTATTTTTGTTCTTTGCTTTTTGTTCCTGTTTAGTAATAATTAATTCGTCTAGCCTCTGGTTAGATGTCGTTTTATGTTTTAATTAGTTTGTGTGCCAAGTAGAACCTTTGGGAAGACTTGGGTGAAGTCTTTATGATCTTGCTGTAAAAAACAGAAACTTTAGAGCTCACGAGATTTGCTGCCATTGTTTACTGGAGAGTGCTTTTAGGTTGATTACTTTTGCAGATGATTAATAGACAAATTCCTCACTCCCACCAATTTATTTCAGAATATTTGTAGTTACAGAAGTATTCTAAAGTTACAGATTACTACAGACTGTTCTGTTTTTGACAGATTCTGTTTTTCGTGTGTTGTTTGCTTATTTTGATGAATCTATGGCTAGTATCAGGGGGTATGAACCATAGATAAGTTGGAATAAAGTAGGGTTAACACCAATATAAATAAATAATGAGTTCATTACATTACCTTAAAGTGGTGGTTTGCTTTCTTGCACTAACGGAGCTCATGAGACTTTCTGTTGAGTTTTGTGTTGTGAAGTTTTCAAGTTTTGGGTAAAGATTTGATGGATTATGGAATAAGGAGTGGCAAGTGCCTAAGCTTGGGGATACCCAAGGCACCCCAAGGTAAAAATCAAGGACAACCAAAACCCTAAGCTTGGGGATGCCCCGGAAGGCATCCCCTCTTTCGTCTTCGTCCATCGGTAACTTTACTTGAGGCTATATTTTTATTCACCACATGATATGTGTTTTGCTTGGAGCGTCTTGTATGATATGAGTCTTTGCTTATTAGTTCACAATAATCCTTGCTGTACACACCTTTTGGGAGAGACACACATGAATCGAAATTTATTAGAATACTCTATGTGCTTCACTTATATCTTTTGAGCTAGATAGTTCTGCTCTAGTGCTTCACTTATATCTTTTTAGAGCACGGCGGTGGTTTTATTTTGTAGAAATTATTGATCTCTCATGCTTCACTTATATTATTTTGAGAGTCTTTTAGAACAGCATGGTATTTGCTTTGGTTATAAAATTAGTCCTAATATGATGGGCATCCAAGTTGGGTATAATAAATACTATCATATAAAGTGCATTGAATACTATGATAAATTTGATACTTGATAATTGTTTTGAGATATAAAGGTGGTAATGTTAGAGTCATGCCAGTTGGGTAATTATGAAATTGAGAAATACTTGTGTTAAAGTTGGCAAGTCTCGTAGCATGCACGTATGGTAAACATTGTGTGACAAATTTGAAGCATGGGGTGTTCTTTGATTGCCTTCCTTATGAGTGGAGATCGGGATCACGCGATGTTTAACTCCTACCAACCCTTCCCCTAGGAGCATGCGTAGTAGTACTTTGCTTCGAGGGCTAGTAAACTTTTGCAATAAGTATATGAGTTCTTTATGACTAATGTGAGTCCATGGATTATACGCACTCTTACCCTTCCATCATTGCTAGCCTCTACGGTATCGTGCATTGCTCTTTCTCACCTTGAGAGTTGGTGCAAACTTCGCCAGTGCATCCAAACCCGGTGATACGGTACGCTCTATCACACATAAACCTCCCTATATATTCCTCAAAACAGCCACCATACCTACCTATTATGGATTTCCATAGCCATTCCGAGATATATTGCCATGCAACTTTCCACCGTTCCGTTTATTATGACACGCTCCATCATTGTCATACTACTTTTGCATGATCATGTAGTTAACATAGTATTTCTGGCAAAGCCACCACTATAATTCTTTCATACATGTCGCTCTTGATTCATTGCATATCCCGGTACACCACCGGAGGCATTCACATAGAGTGATATTTTGTTCTAAGTATTGAGTTGTAATTCTTGAGTCGTAAATAAATAAAAGTGTGATGATCTTCATTATTAGAGCATTGTCCCAAGTGAGGAAAGGATGATGGAGACTATGGAGGTCAAGAAAGAAACGAGGCGGCCACGAGGCGGGGAGGCGCGCCTTAGTGGGGTGGGTGCGCCCCCCACCCTCGTGGGCCCCTCGTGGCTCCCCTGACCAACTTCCTTCGCCTATATATATCCATATACCCTGAAAACATCCAGGAGCACCACGAAAATGTATTTCCACTGCCGCAACCTTCTGTACCCGTGAGACCCCATCTTGGGGCCTATTCCGGCGCTCCGCCGGAGGGGGAATCGATCACGGAGGGCTTCTACATCAACACCATAGCCTCTCCGATGAAGTGTGAGTAGTTTACCACAGACCTTCAGGTCCATAGTTATTAGCTAGATGGCTTCTTCTCTCTCTTTGATTCTCAATACAAAGTTCTCCTTGATCTTCTTGGAGATCTATTCGATGTAACTCTTTTTGCGGTGTGTTTGTCGAGATCTGATGAATTATGGTTTTATGATCAAGATTATCTATGAACAATATTTGAATCTTCTCTGAATTCTTTTACGTATGATTTGTTATCTTTGCAAGTCTCTTCGATTTATCATTTTGGTTTGGCCTACTAGATTGATCTTTCTTGCAATGGGAGAAGTGCTTAGCTTTGGGTTCAATCTTGCGGTATCCTTTCCCAGTGATAGCAGGGGCAGCAAGGCACGTATTGTATTGTTGCCATCGAGGATAAAAAGATGGGGTCTATATCATATTGCTTGATTTTATCCCTCTACATCATGTCATCTTGCCTAATGCGTTACTATGTTCTTATGAAATTAATACTCTAGATGCATGCTGGATAACGGTCGATGTGTGGAGTAATAGTAGTAGGTGCAGAATTGTTTCGATCTACTTGTCGCGGACGTGATGCCTATATACATGATCATGCCTGGATATTCTCATAACTATGCACTTTTCTATCAATTGCTCGACAGTAATTTGTTCACCCACCATAATACTTATGCTATCTTGAGAGAAGCCACTAGTGAAACCTATGGCCCCCGGGTCTATTTTCCACCATATAAGTTTCCAATCTATTTTATTTTGCAATCTTTACTTTCCAATCTACATCATAAAAATACCAAAAATAATTATCTTATTATTATCTCTATCAGATCTCACTTTTGCAAGTGGCCGTGAAGAGATTGACAACCCCTTTATCGCGTTGGTTGCAAGGTTCTTATTTTTGTGTAGGTACGAGTGATTTGTGTGTAGCCTCCTACTGGATTGATACCTTGGTTCTCAAAAACTGAGGGAAATACTTACGCTACTTTGCTGCATTACCCTTTCCTCTTCAAGGGAAAACCAACGTATGATCAAGAGGTAGCACTCTCCTCACCATGGCGTGCGGCCTCTTCTTTCCTGTGGTGGCGGGACTCTCTTTTCTTGACTGCTTTCTGCCTTTCTGATCCTCCTGTGCGGCTTGGGCCGCCTCTAGACCCATTGCCCATTTGTTGGGGAACGTTGCAGAAAATAAAAAATTTCCTACGGTTTCACCAAGATCAATCTATGAGTTCATCTAGCAAGGAGAGAGAGGAGTGCATCTACATACCCTTGTAGATCGAGCGGAAGCATTCAAGGGAACGGGGTTGAGGGAGTCGTACTCGTCGTGATCCAAATCATGGAGATCCTAGCGCCGAATGGACGGCACCTCCGCGTTCAACACACGTATGGTCAGCGTGACGTCTCCTCCTTCTTGATCCAGCAAGGGGAAGGAGAGGTTGATGAAGATCCAGCAGCACGATGGCGTGGTGGTGGATGCAGCAGGGATCCCGGCAAGGCTTCGCCAAGCGTCTGCGGGAGGGAGAGGTGTAGCAAGGAGGAAGGGAGGCGCCAAGTGCAAGGGTGCGGCTGCCTCCCCCCCCCTCTATATAGGGTCCCCAGGGGGGCGCCGGCCCTAGGAGATGGGATCTCCTAGGGGGCGACGGCCAAGGGGTGTGCCTTGCCCCCCAAGACAAGTGGAGGCGCCCCCTCCCCTAGGGTTCCCAACCCTAGGCGCAGGGGGGCCCAAGGGGGGCGCACCAGCCCACTAGGGGCTGGTTCCCCTCCCACTTCAGCCCATGGGGCCCTCCGGGATAGGTGGCCCCACCTGGTGGACCCCGGGACCCTTCCGGTGGTCCCGGTACAATATCGGTGACCCCCAAAACTTTCCCGATGGCCGAAACTCGACTTCCCATATATAATTCTTTACCTCCGGACCATTTCAGAACTCCTTGTGACGTCCGGGATCTCATCCGGGACTCCGAACAACTTTCGGTTTGCTGCATACTAATATCTCTACAACCCTAGCGTCACCGAAGTGTAGACCCTACGGGTTCGGGAGACACGTAGACATGACCGAGACGGCTCTCCGATCAATAACCAACAGCAGGATCTGGATACCCATGTTGGCTCCCACATGCTCCTCGATGATCTCATCGGATGAACCACGATGTCGAGGATTCAAGCAACCCCGTATACAATTCCCTTTGTCAATCGGTATGTTACTTGCCCGAGATTCGATCATCGGTGTCCCAATACCTCGTTCAATCTCGTTACCGGCAAGTCACTTTACTCGTACCGTAATGCATGATCTCATGACCAGACACTTGGTCACTTTGAGCTCATTATGATGATGCATTACCGAGTGGGCCCAGAGATACCTCTCCGTCATACACGGAGTGACAAATCCAGTCTCGATCCGTGTCAACCCAATGATACTTTCGGAGATACCCGTAGTATACCTTTATAGTCACCCAGTTACGTTGTGACGTTTGGTACACCCAAAGCACTCCTATGGTATCTGGGAGTTACACGATCTCATGGTCTAAGGAAAAAATACTTGACATTGGAAAAGCTCTAGCAAACGAACTACACGATCTTGTGCTATTCTTAGGATTGGGTCTTTTCCATCACATCATTCTCCTAATGATGTGATCTCATTATCAATGACATCCAATGTCCATAATCAGGAAACCATGACTATCTGTTGATCAACGGGCTAGTCAACTAGAGGCTCACTAGGGGCATATTGTGGTCTAAGTATTCACACATGTATTACGATTTCCGGATAACACAATTATAGCATGAATAAAAGACAATTATCATGAACAAGGAAATATAATAATAATCCTTTTATTATTGCCTCTAGGGCATATTTCCAACATCTCCCACTTGCACTAGAGTCAATAATCTAGTTACATTGTGATGAATCGAACACCCATAGAGTTCGGTGTTGATCATGTTTTGCTCGCGGAAGAGGTTTAGTCAACGGATCTGCGACATTCAGATCCGTATGTACTTTGCAAATATCTATGTCTCCATCTTGAACATTTTCATGGATGGAGTTGAAACGACGCTTGATGTGCCTGGTCTTCTTGTGAAACCTGGGCTCCTTGGCAAGGGCAATAGCTCCGGTGTTGTCACAGAAGAGAGTGATCGCCCCGACGCATTGGGTATAACTCCTAGGTCGGTGATGAACTCCTTCATCCATATTGCTTCATCGCTGCCTCCGAGGCTGCCATGTACTCCGATTCACATGTAGATCCCGCCACGACGCTCGCTTGCAATCGCACCAGCCATCGCTCCACGATTCAAGATATACACGTATCCGGTTTGTGACTTAGAGTCATCAGATCTGTGTCGAAGCTAGCATCGACGTAACCCTTTCTGACGAGCTCTTCGTCACCTCCATAAACGAGAAACATGTCCTTTGTCCTTTTCAGGTACTTCAGGATATTCTTGACCGCTGTCCAGTGTTCCTTGCCGGGATTACTTTGGTACCTTCCTACCGAACTTACGGCAAGGTTTACATCAGGTCTGGTACAAAACATGGCATACATAATAGATCCTATGGCTGAGGAATAGGGGATGACACTCATCTCTTCTTTATCTTCTGTCGTGGTCGGGCATTGAGACGAGCTCAATCTCACACCTTGCAATACAGGCAAGAACCCATTCTTGGACTGATCCATATTGAACTTCTTCAATATCTTATCAAGGTATGTGCTTTGTGAAAGACCTATGAGGCGTCTCAATCTATCCCTATAGATCTTGATGCCTAATATGTAAGCAGCTTCCCCAAGGTCCTTCATTGAAAAACACTTATTCAAGTAGGCCTTAATGCTGTCCAAGAGTTATATATCATTTCCCATCAAGAGTATGTCATCTACATATAATATGAGAAATGCTACAGCGCTCCCACTCACTTTCTTGTAAACGCAGGCTTCTCCATAAGTCTGCATAAACCCAAACGCTTTGATCATCTCATCAAAGCGAATGTTCCAACTCCGAGATGCTTGCACCAGTCCATAAATGGATCATCGGAGCTTGCATACCTTGTTAGCATTCTTAGGGTCGACAAAACCTTCCGCTGCATCATATACAGTTCTTCCTTAAGATAGCCGTTAAGGAATGCCGTTTTGACGTCCATCTGCCATATCTCATAATCATAGTATGCGGCAATTTCTAACATGATTCGGACGGACTTCAGCTTCGCTACGGAGAGAAAGTCTCATCGTAGTCAACCCTTGAACTTGCCGATAACCCTTAGCGACAAGTCGAGCTTTATAGATGGTAACATTACCATCCGCGTCCATCTTCTTCTTAAAGATCCATTTGTTTTCTATCGTCGCCGATCATCGGGCAAGTCTGTCAAAGTCCATACTTTGTTTTCATACATGGATTCTATCTCGGATTGCATGGCTTCAAGCCATTTGTTGGAATCTGGGCCCGCCATCGCTTCTTCAAAGTTCGAAGGTTCACCGCTGTCTAACAACATGATTTCCAGGACAGGGTTGCCATACCACTCTGGCGTGGAACGTGTCCTTGTAGACCCTCGAAGTTCAAGAGCAACTTGATCCGCATACCTTGATCATCATCATTAATTTCCTCTCCGATCGGTGTAGGCACCACAGGAACATTTTCCTGAGCTTCACTACTTTCCGGTTCAAGAGGTAGTTCTTCATCGAGTTCTACTTTCCTCCCACTTACTCCTTTCGAGAGAAACTCTTTTTCCAGAAAGGATCCGTTCTTGGCAACAAAGATCTTTCCTTCGGATCTAAGGTAGAAGGTATACCCAATGGTTTCCTTAGGGTATCCTATGAAGACGCATTTTTCTGACTTGGGTTCGAGCTTTTCAGGTTGAAGTTTCTTGACATAAGCATCGCATCCCCAAACTTCTAGAAACGACAGCTTAGGTTTCTTCCCAAACCATAATTCATACGGTGTCGTCTCAACGGATTTAGACGGAGCCCTATTTAAAGTGAATGTAGCTGTCTCTAGTGCGTATCCCCAAAATGATAGCGGTAAATCGGTAAGAGACATCATAGATCGCACCATATCCAATAGTGTGCGATTACGACGTTCGGACACACCGTTACGCTGAGGTGTTCCAGGCAGCATGGGTTGTGAAACGATTCCACATTTCCTTAAGTGCGTACCAAATTCGTGACTTAAATATTCTCCTCCACGATCTGATCGTAGGAACTTTATCTTTCGGTCACGTTGATTCTCTACCTCATTCTGAAATTCCTTGAACTTTCCAAAGGTCTCAGACTTGTGTTTCATCAAGTAGACATACCCATATCTACTCAAGTCGTCAGTGAGAGTGAGAACATAACGATATCCTCCGCGAGCCTCAACGCTCATTGGACCGCACACATCAGTATGTATGATTTCCAATAAGTTGGTTGCTCGGTCCATTGTTCCGGAGAACGGAGTCTTGGTCATTTTGCCCATGAGGCATGGTTCGCATGTGTCAAATGATTCATAATCGAGAGACTCTAAAAGTCATCAGCATGGAGCTTCTTCATGCGCTTGACACCAATGTGACCAAGGCGGCAGTGCCACAAGTATGTGGGACTATCGTTATCAACTTTACATCTTTTGGTATTCACACTATGAATATGTGTAACATCACGTTCGAGATTCATTAAGAATAAACTATTGACCATCGGGGCATGACCATAAAACATATCTCTCATATAAATAGAACAACCATTATTCTCTGATTTAAATGAGTAGCCATCTCATATTAAACGAGATCCAGATACAATGTTCATGCTCAAACTTGGCACTAAATAACAATTATTGAGGTTTAAAACTAATCCCGTAGGTAAATGTAGAGGTAGCATGCCGACGGCGATCACATCGACCTTGGAAACATTCCCAACGCGCATCGTCACCTCGTCCTTCGCCAGTCTCCGCTTATTCCGCAGCTCCTGCTTTGAGTTACAAATATGAGCAACGGCACGGTATCAAATACCGGGAGCTACTACGAGCATCGGTAAGGTACACATCAATTACATGTATATCACATATACCTTTAGTGTTGCCGGCCTTCTTGTGCGCTAAGTATTTGGGGCAGTTCCGCTTGACCTTCCCTTTGCAATAAAAGCACTCAGTCTCGTGCTTGGGTCCATTCTTTGACTTCTTCCCAAGAATCGGCTTACCGGGCGTGGCAACATCCTTGCCGTCCTTCTTGAAGTTCTTCTTACCCTTGCCTTTCTTGAACTTGGTGGTTTTATTGACCATCAACACTTGATGTTCCTTTTTGATTTCTACCTCTGCTGACTTCAGCATTGAAAATACTTCAGAATAGTTTTCACCATCCCCTGCATATTGTAGTTCATCACAAAGCTCTTGTAGCTCGGTGGGAGTGATCAAGGATTCATCAATGACGCCTCGTCCGGGAGGTTAATATCCAGTTGGGACAGGCGGTTGTGCAACCCAGACATTTTGAGTATGTGCTCACTGACACAACTATTTTCCTCCATCTTACAACTATAGAACTTGTCGGAGACTTCATATCTCTCGACCAGGGCATGAGCTTGGAAAACCATTTTCATCTCCTCGAACATCTCATATGCTTCGTGTTGCTCAAAACACTTTTGGAGCCCCGGTTCTAAGCTGTAAAGCATGCCGCACTGAACGAGGGAATAATCATCAGCACGTGACTGCCAAGCGTTCATAACGTCTTGGTTCTCTCAGATGGGTGCTTCACCTAGCGGTCCTTCTAGGACATATGCTTTCTTGGCAGCTATGAGGATGATCCTCAGGTTCCGGACCCAGTCCGTATAGTTGCTGCCATCATCTTTCAGCTTGGTTTTCTCTAGGAATGCGTTGAAGTTCATGTTGACATGAGTGTTGGCCATTTGATCTACAAGACATTTTTGCAAAGGTTTTAGACTAAGTTCATGATAATTAAGTTCATCTAATCAAATTATTTAATGAACTCCCACTCAGATTAGACATCCCTCTAGTCATCTAAGTGTTACATGATCCGAGTCGACTAGGCCGTGTCCGATCATCACGTGAGACGGACTAGTCATCATCGGTGAACATCTCCATGTTGATCGTATCTTCCATACGACTCATGTTTGACCTTTCGGTCTCTGTGTTTCGAGGCCATGTCTGTACATGCTAGGCTCGTCAAGTTAACCTAAGTGTTTTGCATGTGTAAATCTGTCTTACACCCGTTGTATGTGAACGTTAGAATCTATCACACCCGATCATCACGTGGTGCTTCGAAACAACGAACTGTCGAAACGGCGCACAGTTAGGGGGAACACTTTATTGAAATTATAATGAGGTATCATATTATTTACTACCGTCGTTCTAAGTAAACAAGATGCAAAAACATGATAAACATCACATGCAATCAAATAGTAGTGACATGATATGGCCAATATCATATAGCTCCTCTGATCTCCATCTTCGGGGCTCCATGATCATCTTCGTCACCGGCATGACACCATTATCTCCATCATCATGATCTCCATCATCGTGTCTCCATGAAGTTGCTCGCCAACTATTACTTCTACTACTATAGCTAACGGTTTAGCAATAAAGTAAAGTAATTACATGGCGTTAAATCATTGACACGCAGGTCATACAATAATTAAGACAACTCCTATCGCTCCTGCCGGTTGTCATACTCATCGACATGCAAGTCGTGATTCCTATTACAAGAACATGATCTCATACATCACAATATATCATTCATCATTCATCACAACTTTTGGTCATATCACATCACAAAGCAATTGCTGCAAAAACAAGTTAGACGTCCTCTAATTGTTGTTGCATCTTTTACGTGGCTGCAATAGGGTTCTAGCAAGAACGTTTTCTTACCTATGAAAAAGCCACAACGTGATTTGTCAACTTCTATTTACCCTTCATAAGGACCCTTTTCATCGAATCTGCTCCAACTAAAGTGGGAGAGACAGACACCCGCTAGCCACCTTATGCAACTAGTGCATGTCAGTCGGTGGAACCTGTCTCACGTAAGCGTACGTGTAAGGTCGGTCCGGGCCGCTTCATCCCACAATACCGCTGAAACAAAATAAGACTAGTAGTGGCAAGAAAGTTGACAACATCTACGCCCACAACAGATTTGTGTTCTACTCGTGCAAACAAAACTACGCATAGAGCTAGCTAATGATGCCACTGTTGGGGAACGTTGCAGAAAATAAAAAAATTCCTACGGTTTCACCAAGATCAATCTATGAGTTCATCTAGCAATGAGAGAGAGGAGTGCATCTACATACCCTTGTAGATCGAGCGGAAGCGTTCAAGGGAACGGGGTTGAGGGAGTCGTAGTCGTCGTGATCCAAATCACCGGAGATCCTAGCGCCGAACGGACGGTACCTCCGCGTTCAACACATGTACGGTCAGCGTGACGTCTCCTCCTTCTTGATCCAGCAAGGGGAAGGAGAGGTTGATGAAGATCCAGTAGCACGACAGCGTGGTGGTGGATGCAGCAGGATCCGGCAGGCTTCGCCAAGCGTCTGCGGGAGGAGAGGTGTAGCAAGGGGAAGGAGGCGCCAAGTTCAAGGTGCGGCTGCCTCCTCCCCCTCTATATATAGGGTCCCTGTGGAGGCGCCGGCCCTAGGAGATGGGATCTCCTAGGGGCGGCGGCCAAGGGGGTGCCTTGCCCCCAAGGCAGTGGGCGCCCCCCCTAGGGTTCCCAACCCTAGGCGCAGGGGCCCAAGGGGCGCACCAGCCCACCAGGCTGGTTCCTCCCACTTCAGCCCATGGGGCCCTCCGGGATAGGGGCCCCACCGGTGGACCCAGGACCCTTCCGGTGGTCCCAGACAATACCGTGACCCCGAAACTTTCCGATGGTCAAACTCGACTTCCCATATATAATACTTTACCTCCGGACCATTTCGGAACTCCTCGTGACGTCCGGGATCTCATCTGGGACTCCGAACAACTTTCGGTTTGCTGCATACTAATATCTCTACAGCCCTAGCGTCACCGAACCTTAAGTGTGTAGACCCTACGGGTTCGGAGACACGTGACATGACCGAGACGGCTCTCCGTCAATAACCAACAGGGATTTGGATACCCATGTTGGCTCCTACATGCTCCTCGATGATCTCATCGGATGAACCACGATGTCGAGGATTCAAGCAACCTCGTATACAATTCCCTTTGTCAATCGGTATGTTACTTGCCCGAGATTCGATCGTCGGTATCCCAATACCTCGTTCAATCTCGTTACCGCAAGTCACTTTACTCGCATCAGTAATGCATGATCCCGTGACTGCACACTTGGTCACTTTGAGCTCATTATGATGATGCATTACCGAGTGGGCCCAGCGATACCTCTCCGTCATATGGAGTGACAAATCCGAGCCTCGATCCGTGTCAACCCAACAGATACTTTTGGAGATACCCGTAGTATACCTTTATAGTCACCCGATTACGTTGTGACGTTTGGTACACCAAAGCACTCCTACGGTATCCGGAGTTACACGATCTCATGGTCTAAGGAAAAAATACTTGACATTGGAAAAGCTCTAGCAAACGAACTACACGATCTTGTGCTATGCTTAGGATTGGGTCTTGTCCATCACATCATTCTCCTAATGATGTGATCTCATTATCAATGACATCCAATGTCCATAGTCAGGAAACCATGACTATCTGTTGATCAACGGGCTAGTCAACTAGAGGCTCACTAGGGAC
Organism: Aegilops longissima; assembly: GCA_021605205.1. Taxonomy (NCBI): domain Eukaryota; kingdom Viridiplantae; phylum Streptophyta; class Magnoliopsida; order Poales; family Poaceae; genus Aegilops; species Aegilops longissima. The sequence goes on along the minus strand of CM038678.1, from coordinate 650,502,392 downwards.
ATATTGTGGTCTAAGTATTCACACATGTATTACGATTTCCGGATAACACAATTATAGCATGAATAAAAGACAATTATCATGAACAAGGAAATATAATAATAATCCTTTTATTATTGCCTCTAGGGCATATTTCCAACACCATTCGCCCATGGAAGCCTCAAAGTCTGCCCACGTAACTGTGTGGCCGCCGACGGTGATGAACTCGGCGTGACAAGATGCCATCGCTTCCTTCCATGTGTGCAGTCGCGGGCGGCGAGGAACGCGTCGCGGCGGGATGCCATCGCTTCCTTACCATTTACTGTGCGTCGCGGTGCCATGAATGACACTTGGAGAAAGACGGAGGGGCCGGGCAGCCGTACAGTGCGGTGGTTTTTAAGAGCTCAACGACAAACGACAAAGGAAATTTGGCTTCCCTTACATTTTTGCTCGTTCATTATCGCACACGGTTCATCTCGGTCGCTTCCGGAAACAGTCTGCATTGAGGCTTCCATATATATGTATTCAAGCTTCCCAAAAAAGTCATAAAGGAATCATGGATGCAATCTCGCATTCCGGTGGTGGGATGATGTCAATCATAAGAAGATGCAATGGTTTACCTAGTGGAAGTTCTGTATTCCTAAGCCAATGGGAGGACTTGGTTTTCATGACCCACATTGATTTAACCCTGCCATGTAGTCAAAGTAAGTATGGCGCCTTCTTTGTGACCCTGAGTCCATATGTGCAATAGTATTGAGAACCAAATATTATCTTGATGGAAAACTTTTGAATACAAAGATGAAAAGTGGTGCATCATTCACTTGGCAGTGTATCCTAGCTGGAGTGAAAACTTTTAATAGTCTATGTATTTGGCATGTCAGAGAGGGAACACTGATCAACATATGAGATGATGATTGGGTGTCGAATAGTCCAAATGGTAAATTTATTACACCTAAAGGAAGAAGTCTTTTGGGTGTGGTTTATGATCTTATTAACTCGATGATGGGTAACATGGGATTCGGGATTTTGTTGTCGGACAATGACTTATCTATTGTCATCATATCATGATAAATGGCTACATCATTTTGGAGAAAAAGAAACAAATAGATCATCGCTAAACCCCATTTAAAAACTATATGGAAATGTTTGGTTGTTGCAAAGGTAAAAAAATACATAGAAACATTGCATGGGATCTTGCCTTGCTTCAGTGTGTTGTCTAACATACATATCTCCATGTCTAGCCAATGCCCTTGATGTAATTGAAGGAAATATGCCCTAGAGGCAATAATAAAGTTATTATTTATTTCCTTATTTCATGATAAATGTTTATTATTCATGCTAGAATTGTATTAACCGGAAACTTAGTACATGTGTGAATATATAGACAAACTAATTGTCACTAGTATGCCTCTACTTGACTAGCTCGTTGAATCAAATATGGTTAAGTTTCCTAGCCATAGACATGAGTTGTCATTTGATTAACGGGATCACATCATTAGAGAATGATGTGATTGAGTTGACCCATTCCGTTAGCTTAGCATTTGATCGTTTAGTATATTGGTATTGCTTTCTTCATGACTTATACATGTTCCTATGACTATGAGATTACGCAACTCCCGGATACCGGAGGAACACTTTGCGTGCTACCAAACGTCACAACGTAATTGGGTGATTATAAAGGTGCTCTACAGGTGTCTCCGATGGTGTTTGCTGGGTTGGCATAGATCGAGATTAGGATTTGTCACTCCGATTGTCGGAGAGGTATCTCTGGGCCCTCTCGGTAATGCACATCACTATAAGCCTTGCAAGCAATGTGACTAATGAGTTAGTTATGGATGATGCATTACGGAACGAGTAAAGAGACTTGCCGTAACTAGATTGAACTAGGTATTGGGATACCGACGATCGAATCTCGGGCAAGTAACATACCGATGACAAAGGGAACAACGTATGTTGTTATGCGGTTTGACCGATAAAGATCTTCGTAGAATATGTAGGAGCCAATATGATCATCCAGGTTCCTCTATTTGTTATTGACCGGAGACGTGTCTCAGTCATGTCTACATAGTTCTCGAACCCGTAGGGTCCGCATGCTTAACGTTTGGTGACGGTCGGTATTACGAGTTTATGTGTTTTGATGTACCGAAGGTAGTTCGGAGTCCCGGATGAGATCGGGAACATGACGAGGAGTCTCGATATGGTCGAGACGTAAAGATCGATATATTGGACGACTATATTCGGACATCGAAAATGTTCCGAGTGGTTCGGGTATTTATCGGAGTACCGGAGAGTTACGGGAATTCGCCGGGGAGAATATGGGCCTTATTGGGCTTTAGGGGAAAGAGAGAAGGGAGGCTGCCCCCCCCCCCAGGCCTAGTCCGAATTGGACTAGGGGGAGGGGCGGCGCCCGCTCCTTCCTTCTCTTCTCTTTTCCCTTTCCTTCTCTCCTACTCCTACTACATGGAAGGGGGGAATCCTACTCCCGGTGGGAGTAGGACTCCTCCAGGGCGCGCCATAGCTAGACCGGCCTTCCCCCCTCCTCCACTCCTTTATATACGTGGCCAGGCGGCACCCTATAGAAACACAAGTTGATCATTGATCTCTCTTAGCCGTATGCGGTGCCCCCCTCCACCATAATTCACCTCGGCCATATCGTAGCGGTGCTTGATAATCCCCAAGTGAAGGGAATCATCGTAGCAATTTCCAAAGGTGGAAGTGATAAGTATGGAGTGTCGAACCCACAAGGAGCTAAAGGTAATATCAATATTCTCTCAAGCCCTATCTGCCACTGATACGACTCTACGTATACCGAACGTTTGCTTCCAACTTGAAATGAGAAATAAAACTACGTTGTGGGTATGAAGAGGATAACTTTGCATGGTATCGGAGAGCTAAAATATAAACGTAGGTGTTATTATCATAAAGTTAGAATATATTATAAATAGCGGGTGTGGAATAATGGTGGATCGGTGTGCAGAATTGTCCTAGGAAATTGTTAACAAGACCGATAGTCGTCATTGCAATTTCATGTGAGGGAGAGGCATAAGCTAACATACTTTCTCTTCTTGGATCATATGCACTTATGATTGGAACTCTAGCAAGCATCCGCAACTACTAAAGATCATTAAGGTAAAACCCAACCATAGTATTAAAGCATCAAGTCCTCTTTATTCCCATACGCAACAACCCCCTTACTCAGGTTTGTGTTTCAGTCACCCACCAACCCACTATAAGTGAATCATGAACGTATTGCAACACCCTACAGTGGGAATCCCTCACGCTTGCGCGACACGGAGGGCACAATAGGACAGCACCGAAATAAAACATACAACTCATACCAATCTATATCATCAATCAACCCAAAGACAAAGGATATCTACTCAAAACATCATAGGATGGCAACACATCATTGGATCATAATATGTGGCATAAAGCACCATGTTCAAGTAGGGATTACAGCGGGGTGCCGGAGAGTGGACCACGTAAACTAGATGAGGATGGTGATGATGATGGTGATGTTGATGAAGACGATCACCGCGGCGATGATTCCCCTCCTGATGGCACTCCGGTGCCACCGAGAGAGAGGAGGAGAGGTTCTCCCCCTTGTGCTTCCTCCTCCATGGACTCCCCCCTAGATGGGGAGAGGTTCTCCCTCTGGTCCTTGGCCTTCATGGCGATGATGGCCCCTCCGGGATACTCCTCCATGGCCACCGGTGATGATGGCCCCCTCCGGCAGGGTGCCGGAGAGGGCCTAGATTGATTTCTCATGGCTACAGAGGCTTGCGGCGGCGGAACTTCCGATCTAGGTTTCATTCTGGAAGTTTGGGTATATATGAGAGGTGTTGGCGTCGAGAACAAGTCAGGGGGGGTTTCCGGGCTGTCCACGAGGTAGGGAGGCGCGCCCAGGGGGTGGGCGCCCCCCCCCCCCCACCCACCATCGTGAGCAGCCCGGGACTCTTTTGGCCCAACTCTTTGACTTCGTGGCCTTCTTCTGGTCCAAAAATAAGCTTCGTCAAGTTTCAGGTCAATTGGACTCTGTTTGGTTTTCCTTTTCTGTGATATTCTAAAACAAGAAAAAAACAGAAACTAGCATTGGGCTCTAGGTTAATAGGTTAGTTCCAAAAACCATATAAAGTAGTATATAAAACATCCAAGGTTGATAATATAATAGCATGAATACTTCATAAATTATAGATACGTTGGAGACGTATCAGCATCCCAAGCTTAATTCTTGCTCGTCCTCAAGTAGGTAAATGAAAAAAGAAATAATTTATGAAATGTGAATGCTAGCAAGTGCACAATTTTGATCAATGATAGTTCCAATCACTTTTTCTAGCATCATTATATGTCATATCAGTAGCTCATCTTCATAAAACTTTTCATGATCAAGTAACAAGCTATTCACGTGTTAAATTATAGATCATAAACTTTCTTGAAACTAACAAACTATATTCTTAGTCATCAAATAATTGCGATTCATCTTATTTTCAGGAAGGGTCTATGTCAGAGCTTTGATTTAGCAAACTCCACATACTCAACTATCATTTAAGCTTTCACAATTGCTAACACTCATGTGATATTTATGGGTTCAAGATTTTAATCGGACACAGAGAAAGATAGGGGCTTATAGTTTCGCCTCCCAAACTTTTAGCTCAAGGGTAATGTCAACAATAATAACTCATGAAAACCTACATCCAAGTAGATATATATATCCAGATCGCTCCAACACAAAATGCTTGCCAAAGGAAAAAGTGTAAAAAAGAAAGGTGATGAACACTGATAACCCACAAGTATAGGGAATCAATTGTAGCCTCTTTTGATAAGTAAGAGTGGCGAACCCGACGAGGAGCTAAAGGTAGAACAAATATTCCCTCAAGTACTATCGACCACCGATACAACTCTACGCACGCTTGACGTTTGCCTTACCTAGAACGAGTATGAAACTAGAAGTACTTTATAGGTGTTTTGAGATAGGTTTGCAAGATAATAAAGAGAGAGCAAATAAAAGGTAGGGGCTGTTTAGATAAAGATACAACTAAATTAGTTTTAGTAGAGAGCTTTTTTTCACAAGAAAGTTATTTGTCCCTAGGCAATCGATAACTAGATCGGTAATCATTATTGCAATTTTAATTGAGGGAGAGGCATAAGCTAACATACTTTCTCCTTGGATCATATGCACTTATAATTGGAACTCTAGCAAGCATCCGCAACTACTAAAGATCATTAAGGTAAAACCCAACCATAGCATTAAAGTATCAAGTCCTCTTTATCCCATACGCAAATGTAGGGACCCGACCTCAGACGGTCAAGCCTTCGTATTCTTGTGCCATCCTCGGATCAAGATCTTTGGCACACACAGTACATCAATGTATATATCAAAGTGCAATCACATGTATAAATAACATAAAATGATATATACCTCGTAATACTCAGCGGAAACAATCAAACGGTGTGGAGTCCCATCAACGCCATCGGCAGGTTGAGTGTAGACCGTAACCTCAGATCGTAACTCTTACTCGTCGAAGAAAATCCTGCAACATGATACGTTGCAGCCGTGTAGGTCAATTACATTGAATGTACCGCAAGATCACAACATGAATAAAAGATGGTAAAACTATACTATATGCAATTTGGCTTTGTGGCTCAGATCTGAGTTTTGTTTATGTAAAAGCTGATTTTATTTTCCTACATCAAAGGAATAAATGAAGTCTGTACTATGGAGTTTTCTATCATGACATGGTTCCGCCAACCGATGTCTCATATCCCAAAATCATCATATGTTGCCCACAATTAAGTTATCAATCCGTGTTGAGAGTTCCGAGATAGATCCAAGTCCAGATGCTCAATTTGTCCGTGAATCGGGACACGGCTAATCGATTAGGTTTAAACCTCTGCAGAGGTTTGTACACTTTACCCGCAAGATTCGATCCTCTTTTACGTTCTCGCACTTCAGAGTGTTTGAGAACAAGATGACCAAACATGGTCTTCCAAAGAGTTCCTCGACCACCGTCCGGTACCCATCCAATCCTACCGTAGTTCTACATCTGCTAGCACCGCCCCAGCCAGAGTCACAACTGAGGTCAACCAAGCCGAGCCCATAATGACTTGCGGTTGCAGGTAAGCTTCCGGCGTGAAGTATTCTTCCGTCTCTTTGAGTCTGGGTGAAGCTTTCCGCAAGATGTCATGGCGCTTCTCCATGCATCCCGCCAACCACTGGTTTCTCCAGGTGCCCGTCAACCGTCCTTCACCCAAGAGTGTGTATTGAATTCTTGTCTTGAGTCTTGAAGTCTTGAGGTCTTGAAGATGCAGTCCTTGCAGATTCCATCATGGAGTTGTCGTCATTGACGAGAGTCCTCCTTCTTCACACCACTCGAACACTCATACCAAACCCCGTCTACTATAGCGTAGCATTAGAATAAAATAACGCCCCGGCTTGGTAACAGGGTGATGGGTTCCTACCTCATGCATACTACTCAACTACAAGAATTTCAATAACACTCTTGAGGGGTGGTTGCAAAGGTGCCACTAAATGCAATAAAACATAGGTCGAAAGCATGGTCAAAGTGAACTTGCTCGGTGATGTTGACGAAGAAGAATTATCGTTCTCAAGAAATAACTTGATAGACTACTCGTCACTCTCTGATGAAATCTATATAACAAACATATCATTCACATAAGCACTCACACTAACAATCAAAACAAAAGAGAGAGCGAATAAGAATCAAGGAACTTCAAATAAAACTAGGAGTCTTCTTCTACAACATTCACAAAAATAGTTTTGTCTAACGGAAAATAAAACACTAAAATAACAGAGAATAAAATATAAATTTAGTTAAGACAAAGAAAAAAATAAAGTATTTTTTCATAAAGCTATTTTGAAAGTATTTTCAATTGGGAGTTAAAAACAGAGAAATCCATTGCAAGTTATTAGCGAACTTGAATTGATTTCACGATAACAAAATAAAAATAAATATAAAAACTTGTTGAACACCTACTGTTTAACTAATAGAAACCAAACATAAACTTTCTGAAATATAAAATAAAATAATTTAAAACAACTATAGAAAAGAAGTAGCTATAATTGAATAGAACTAAAACAGAATTTGTTTTACATGAAACAATAAGCTAAAATACTCAAACAATATTGAAGTTTTTACCACTGGTAAATATGATCACTAGTGATCAGTAGAAAAAGAATCAAATAAAATCTATTTTTAAACTCCCGGAATAAGCAAAACAAGCTTTAATTCAAATCTGATCTAACTCAATTTTATAAATCCAAACATAGACAAATTATATATTTTGGAAACTACAAGAAAATTGTGATCTAACGCAAAAAGAATCAGCATCATTGGACTTCTAGATCAAAAGTTATAAGCTAAACAAGAACGGAACTAAATCTGTTACGGGAATAAATCTGAAAACGAAAACGGAGTTACCTGTACGTGAGGCAGAGATGGCAGGAAGGAGACGGCGATGTGGAGGGCTGCTCGGCGAGGGGGCGAGGTCGCCAAGCGAGGGTGGGGGTGGCGGAGGAGGGGTCGGCGCTTGGGAGGTGGCGCTGGGCGATGGGAGGTTCGAAGAGCTCTGATGAGCGCTTCTAGGCAGGAAAAGGAGGACGGTGGCGAGAAGGCTACGGGCAGGGAGGGCGTGGTGATGGGAAAAATGGAACGAGGAGAGGGAAGGGGTTTTATAGGCGGTCTCGGGAGGCGCTGGGATGGAAAGACGAGGGAGATCGGGAAGGTGGAGATTTCCTGTCTCCATGGACATGGAAAGCTTCTGTAACGTGAGAGGAAACATAGGAAGGAGATGATCTCTTGTTGGGCTAGAATAGGAAAGTGCTTAATGGGCCAGATTTTTCCTAATAAAAACGATTCCATTCCTATTTTTAAAATTAGGAAACTAAAACAATAAAAAGGGATATCAAATCAATTCGGAATAAAGAGTTTTTTTATACTAAAATTATCAGAAAAATAAAATGTAGATGTTGAGCATTATTCCACGGCCAAAATAAAAACTTAAAAAAAAATGTTTTTCAGAAAATCCCTAAAGGCTTTATTTCTTTTTGCAAATAATTTTAAATAAAAACTTTGGTTTTCTTGGCTCAATATTTTCAAAATGCCCTGATTTTGGAGGGTCATTTTCTCCGCTCTTTCTTGCTTGCAAGAATTTATTTTTCGGGTATTTCTCGGGAAGAAAAATAGAGAAGCAAGTGCAAATATTTGAAAGAATTAAATTGCAAAACTCCGCTCAAATTCTTTATAGTTGAAGAAGTCATGTCATCTTCTCTCATTGATTTTAATAGGATGAATTTGAATTTACCGGAGAAGGGAAAGTCATTTTATTCCTCTCATTCAAAAGTTTTTGAAAAGGTTCAAATTTCACTCAAGTTTAATTCACTCAAGCAAACAAACAAACAATTCAATTAATTATATTAACATTCAAAAATTTGGGATGTTACAAACCTACCACACTTAAAATGAATCTAGTCCTCTAGATTCAAGAGGCTAGCAAGAAAAGGTTAGGGTTGGGGTCTTCTAGCAAATGTCTTGGTCGAAAGGTCGGGTGCTACCACACTTAAAAACAAGGTCATGGTTCCAATAAACTCAGATATTTCCTCGGAGGGCTGACAATGTATGTCTCTTCACATATCTTACAATAGCTCCTTCATTAAAGCTCTTCATCGAAGCATAGAGTTTTCCTCAAAAGCTTGGGTCGGTTCGTCAAAGTTGAAGTTCGTCCGAGACCGGATCTTCTTAGCTGACGGGTCTGTGTCCATTCTAAACAACTATCGAAACACTCATGGTGGTCTACAATTTATGGTTTTCTCCTGCAGAAAACGGGTCAGGTTGAACCTCACAAGATAACCTACGTTTGGCAACGGTTGCCTGTAATGGGGTTCCATCGTCCTACCATTTTATGGTTTTATGGCTTATCGCGTCGACACTCTTCTAAGTTTTTCAAGGCTCTCTGATTTTCCATCAACATATGATAGTTCATGATAGAAGTCTTCGGTATGGGGGCCAATCCATCCCGTACTTGAATCATTACCACATACGTAAACAGTGAATCACGTATTCTAACACTTGGGCATACTCACAAGCATTGCAGAATTTTCTCTTGTTCTCGGACTGGTTTCGAGTAAATCCATGGTTTCTGCAAGCCAAACAAAACATCTATCGTTACTTCACCACTCTTAGGTTTTTGCGTAACCTCCAACGGAACGTATGCTGATTTGATCACCGCTTCTTCCAAGTGTATTCCTTTATCCAGGTTACAACTGTTCCTTCTCAAAATCCTCGGGCCCGTGGGTTATGGCCCACTTCACACTAGTGCAGCTTTAAATCATCCTTGGAGTAACTCTCTTGTTACACCTCCTTTGAATCCAGAGTACTGTTTCTTCATACCATCATATCAAAACAAAACTCCAACTTATTTTGTTCAGCTTCCTTCTATGGACCGTCATGAATAACACATTTCTTTCTTCATTGATCTTGTGGCTTTACAGAGTACTATGACCAAAAGAATGCACAAGTTTATCCATAAAATCTCATTATTTTCATATCAATCTTTCATTACATCCTTAACCATTTTCAGAATTCAAATTCCAAAAGTACTTTGTTACAAATGCTGCCACCCACATGATTTGGTATGGTCAGCATTACTTCCAACTTTATTCATTTATCCTCCTCGAGGATTCTTCATCCCATGGAAGTGTGCGACATGAGCCTTGAAATCTTCAATCTTCTTTTTCATCATGGTGGTCTTGAGCTTCACCTTCATCATCTCTGCATGCACTTCGCTTAGGTATTCACGAGTATAACGGAGTCTTGCTTCAAGTATTTCTCGATCCGGTGTATGGCTTCCATGGCTGCTTCACGAACAGCGTCGAAGAAAGTTGCTTGTGGCACACGTGAGATGAAAAGTAATGCCCCATCCTCTTTGGGCAAACTCCTTTCAAACGGTGGAGGTGTACCTCCACATACCAAAGTTCCACTCCCTTTTGCATGAAGGGTAGCCTTTGTAGACTGCATCTCCTTCAAGGTGAATATGCTTCATCATGTCCTTCAAGATCTTCGGGTAATCATGATCACTGGTCAGGGTCATGATCGTTTCAGGCCCTTAAGGAAAGACTCATAAAGGGTTGTCATCTGCATGTGTAGGATAGGAGGGTGCTCGTAACAAGGAATGTATCTCCATGGGGAAATTTCAATTGTCTCCGTAAAAGTTTGGTGTACAGTTGTCCATGGGTTCAAGATTCCGGGTTTGGTTGAGATAGAAAGAGAAAGCAATTACCCACTCATCAACAAAATTATCGCTTGTAATGGGCCGTTCTACTATGGTTTCGTTTCTAAGTCCTCATTTCTTGGTCTTCAATGCTCGGGAGTTTTCCAATTCCGATGTTGTTCCCATATGAAGGCCTTCTACCATTCTTCCGTAACTTACGCCTCTCATGGTTGAAATAAATACAAATCTACGATATCGCATCTATCCAACCATTCAATAAACACACAAAATAATAGCAACCAAGCATTCATTTATTCAATCAATACTACAAGACGCCACCCACATAAGTTGGTATGGTCGATACTTAAATCGAGGAAGCATTCATCTTTATTTATCTCATGGTGGGATACTACTAAGCTAATTTATTAGGAACTTGGTCATTGTCCCCACCGGGCTTCTTCTGTGGACTTGATCTCCTCCAGCTTCTTCGCTAGATTTTCTCTGTCGACACGGAGTTTCTTGTGACGACCTCATGTATGTCTGAAGTTGTTCCTTGAGCTTCGGATTTCAACGTCCTTGGCATGAGACATGGTCCTGCTGCTTTTCAGTTCTCGACGCACTCTCGAGATCTCAAGTTCTCCTCCTCCAGCTTGTTTACCTTCATCTCGAGTCTTGACCTCTTCTCGTAGTGCTTCATTGTCGGCAGGGCTTCCAGGAGGTCCATCCAAGATTCTTGACGTATTGTTCCAGATCCTGATTGTACACTAAAAGTGGGGAGAACTTCATCTTTTGCGCTTCCGTCAAGGCAATAGTTGCTCCATCGGACTTCGCCATCCAACCTTCCAAAGAAGTGTGAGTTTAGTGCAGCACGATGACGATAGCATAAACGTGCAATAGCATCATGGACGGCAGTGTTGATGCCCATATCACAGTCACCATTTATAGTTCCGAAGATGATGTCTGCAGTCTTGGGGCTTCTTTACGACCAAAAATTTGGGTCTTGACTCCCCATGATCTGGACGTCCTCTTAGTTTCCTTGATCTCAGGTATCGGTAACTTCAGCAGCCTGACTAGCTCCACAAGGAAGGGGCCTCCAAGAACCTTCTCGTAGTGTTCTCTTTTGTTCGTAATGTAGCTCCCCATCTATAGTTTGAGATAAGGAAGGTTCAATAAAAGGAATGAGGTGTTACGAGAGTAGTACAAAACAAAGGTCATTCCTATTGGGGTCTTCATATTACTAAGTCATTTTCTAGGGTCACGTTCTACAGCCAACATGTGCTCGATACCATATCAGAGGGACCCGACCTCGACGGTCAAGCCTACGTGTTATTGTGCCATCCACGGATCAAGATATCTTTGCACACACAAGACATCAATGTATATATCAAAGTGCAATCACATGTATAAATAACATAAAATGATATATACCTCGTAATACTCAGCGGAAACAATCAAACGGGTGTGGAGTCCCATCAACGCCATCGGCAGGTTGAGTGTAGACCGTAACCTCAGATCGTAACTCTTACTGTCGAAGAAAATCCTGCAACATGATACGTTGCAGCCGTGTAGGTCAAGACATTGAATGTACCGCAAGATCACAACATGAATAAACAGATGGTAAAACTATACTATATGCAATTTGGCTTTGTGGCTCAGATATCTGAGTTTTGTTTATGTAAAAGCTGATTTTATTTTCCCTACATCAAAGGAATAAATGAAGTCTGTACTATGGAGTTTTCTATCATGACATGGTTCCGCCAACCGATGTCTCATATCCCAAAATCATCATATGTTGCCCACAATTAAGTTATCAATCCGTGTTGAGAGTTCCGAGATAGATCCAAGTCCAGATGCTCAATTTGTCCAGAATCGGGACACGGCTAATCGATTAGGTTTAAACCCTCTGCAGAGGTTTGTACACTTTACCCGCAAGATTCGATCCTCTTTTACGTTCTCGCACTTTGAGTGTTTGAGAACAAGATGACCAAACATGGTCTTCCAAAGAGTTCCTCGACCACCGTCCGTACCCATCCAATCCTACCGTAGTTCTACATCTGCTAGCACCGCCCCAGCCAGAGTCACAACCGAGGTCAACCAAGCCGAGCCCATAATGACTTGCGGTTGCACGGGTAAGCTTCCGGCGTGAAGTATTCTTCCGTCTCTTTGAGTCTGGGTGAAGCTTTCGCAAGATGTCATGGCGCTTCTCCATGCATCCCGCCAACCACTGGTTTCTCCAGGTGCCCGTCAACCAAATCCTTCACCCAAAGTGTGTATTGAATTCTTGTCTTGAGTCTTGAAGTCTTGAGGTCTTGAAGATGCAGTCCTTGCAGATTCCATCATGGAGTTGTCGCCATTGACGAGAGTCCTCCTTCTTCACACCACTCGAACACTCATACCAAACCCCGCCTACTATAGCGTAGCATTAGAATAAAATAACGTCCCGGCTTGGTAACAGGGTGATGGGTTCCTACCTCATGCATACTACTCAACTACAAGAATTTCAATAACACTCTTGAGGGTGGTTGCAAAGGTGCCACTAAATGCAATAAAACATAGGTCGAAAGCATGGTCAAAGTGAACTTGCTCGGTGATGTTGACGAAGAAGAATTATCGTTCTCAAGAAATAACTTGATAGACTACTCGTCACTCTCTGATGAAATCTATATAACAAACATATCATTCACATAAGCACTCACACTAACAATCAAAACAAAAGAGAGAGCGAATAAGAATCCAAGGAACTTCAAATAAAACTAGGAGTCTTCTTCTACAACATTCACAAAAATAGTTTTGTCTAACGGAAAATAAAACACTAAAATAACAGAGAATAAAATATAAATTTAGTTAAGACAAAGAAAAAATAAAGTATTTTTTCATAAAGCTATTTTGAAAGTATTTTCAATTGGGAGTTAAAAGTAGAGAAATCCATTGCAAGTTATTAGCGAACTTGAATTGATTTCACGATAACAAAATAAAAATAAATATAAAAACTTGTTGAACACCTACTGTTTAACTAATAGAAACCAAACATAAACTTTCTGAAATATAAAATAAAATAATTTAAAAACAACTATAGAAAAGAAGTAGCTATAATTGAATAGAACTAAAACAGAATTTGTTTTACATGAAACAATAAGCTAAAATACTCAAACAATATTGAAGTTTTTACCACTGGTAAATATGATCACTAGTGATCAGTAGAAAAAGAATCAAATAAAAATCTATTTTTAAACTCCCGGAATAAGCAAAACAAGCTTTAATTCAAATCTGATCTAACTCAATTTTATAAATCCAAACATAGACAAATTATATATTTTTGGAAACTACAAGAAAATTGTGATCTAACGCAAAAGAATCAGCATCATTGGACTTCTAGATCAAAAGTTATAAGCTAAACAAGAACGGAACTAAATCTGTTACAGGAATAAATCTGAAAACGAAAACGGAGTTACCTGACGTGAGGCAGAGATGGCAGGAAGGAGACGGCGATGTGGAGGGCTGCTCGGCGAGGGGCGAGGTCGCCGGCGAGGGTGGGGTGGCGGAGGAGGGGTCGGCGCTGGGGAGGTGGCGCTGGGCGATGGGAGGTTCCAAGAGCTCCCGATGAGCGTTTTAGGCAGGAAAAGGAGGACGGTGGCAGAAGGCTACGGGCAGGAGGGGGCGTGGTGATGGGAAAAATGGAACGAGGAGAGGAGGGGTTTTATAGGCGGTCTCGGGAGGCGCTGGGATGGAAAGACGAGGGAGATCGGGAAGGTGGAGATTTCTGTCTCCATGGACATGGAAAGCTTCAGAACGTGAGAGGAAACATAGGAAGGAGATGATCTCTTGTTGGGCTAGAATAGGAAAGTGCTTAATGGGCCAGATTTTTCCTAATAAAACGATTCCATTCCTATTTTTAAAATTAGGAAACTAAAACAATAAAAAGGGATATCAAATCAATTCGAATAAAGAGTTTTTTATACTAAAATTATCAGAAAAATAAAATGTAGATGTTGAGCATTATTCCACGGCCAAAATAAAAACTTAAAAAAATGTTTTTCAGAAAATCCCTAAAGGCTTTATTTCTTTTTGCAAATAATTTTAAATAAAACTTTGGTTTTCTTGGCTCAATATTTTCAAAATGCCCCTGATTTTGGAGGGTCATTTTCTCCGCTCTTTCTTGCTTGCAAGAATTTATTTTCGGGTATTTCTCGGGAAGAAAATATAGAAGCAAGTGCAAATATTTGAAAGAATTAAATTGCAAAACTCCGCTCAAATTCTTTATAGTTGAAGAAGTCATGTCATCTTCTCTCATTGATTTTAATAGGATGAATTTGAATTTACGGAGAAGGGAAAGTCATTTTATTCCTCTCATTCAAAAGTTTTTGAAAAGGTTCAAATTTCACTCAAGTTTAATTCACTCAAGCAAACAAACAAACAATTCAATTAATTATATTAACATTCAAAAATTTGGGATGTTACAGCAAACAACCTACTTACTCAGCTTTGTGCTTCTGTCACTCACGCCACACACCATAAGCAAATCATGAACATATTGCAAACCCTACAGCGGGAATCCATCACGCTTGCGCGACACGGAGAGCACCATAGGACAGCACCTATAATAAAACATGCAACTCAAACCAATCTTGATCATCAAATAACCCATAGGACAAAACAGATCTACTCAAACATCATAGGATAGCCATACATCATTGGGAAATAATATATAGCGTTGAGCACCATGTTTAAGTAGAGATTACAGCGGGTAAGAGAGAGGTTACACCGCTGCATAGAGGGGGAAGAGTTGGTGATGATGGCGGTGAAGTTGTTGGTGAAGATTGCGGTGATGATGATGGCCACGGCAGCGTTCCGGCGCCACCGGAAGAGAAGGGGAGAGGGGGGCCCTTCGTCTTCTTCTTCCTTGACCTCCTCCCTAGATGGGAGAAGGGTTTCCCCTCTGGTCCTTGGCCTCCATGGCATGGGAGGGGCGAGAGCCCCTCCGAGATTGGATCTGTCTCTCTGTCTCTCTCTGTTTCTACGTTCCTAGCTTCTGCCCTTTCACCGTTTCGTATATATATGGAGATCCGTAACTCCGATTGGATTGAAACCTTAACCCAGATTTTTCTCTGAAAAATAGCTTTCTTGTGGCCAAAGGAGAGCAACAACCGCCTTACGGGTGGCCCATGAGGGTCCAGGGCGCGCCTGCCCCCCTGGGGCGTGCCCCCCTGCCTCGTGGCCCCCTCGGGCACCGTCAGCATTGATTTTACTTCCCAAAAATCATAAATATTCCAAAATAATTCTCCGTCCGTTTTTATCCCGTTTGGACTCCGTTTGATATTGGGTTTCTGCGAAACATAAACATGCAACAAACAGAATCGCACTGAGCCTTTGGATCAATATGTTAGTCCCAAAAATAGTATAAAAAGTTGCCAAAAGTATATGAAAGTTGTACAATATTGGCATGGAACAATCAAAAATTATAGATACGACGAAGACGTATCAGCATCCCCAAGATTTTTCCTGCTCTTCCTCGAGTAGGTAAATGATTAAAAAGATAATTTTTGATGTGGAATGCTACCTATCATAATCTTGATCATGTATCTAATCCTGGCATGAATATTAAGACACGAGTGATTCATGGCAATAGTCTATCATTTGACATAAAAACAATAATACTTCAAGCATACTAATAAAGCAATCATCTCTTTTCAAAATAACATGGCCAAAGAAAGTTATCCCTACAAAATCATATAGTCTGGCTATGCTCCATCTTCACCATATAAAATATTCAAATCATGCACAACCCCGATGACAAGCCAAGCAATTGTTTCATACTTTTGATGTTCTCAAACCTTTTCAACTTTCACGCAATACATGAGCGTGAGCCATGGACATATCACTATAGGTGGAATAGAATATGATGGTGGAGGTTGTGTGGAGAAGACAAAAAGGAGAAGATAGTCTCACATAAACTAAGCGTATCAACAGGCTATGGAGATGCCCATCAATAGATATCAATGTGAGTGAGTAGGGATTGCCATGCAACGGATGCACTAAGAGCTATAAGTGTATGAAAGCTGAGACTAAAAACTAAGTGGGTGTGCATCCAACTTGCTTGCTCATGAAGACCTCGGGCGTTTGAGGAAGCCCATCATCGGAATATACAAGCCAAGTTCTATAATGAAAATTCCCACCGGTATATAAAAGTGAAAGCATAGGATACTCTCTGTATGAATAACATAGTGCTACTCTAAAGCACAAGTGTGGTAAAAGGATAGTAACATTGCCCCTTCTCTATTTTTCTCTCATTTTATTTTTATTTTCCTCTTTTTATTTTTTTTGGTGGGCTTATTTAGCCTCTTTTTTTATTTGGGCTTCTTTGGCCTCTTTTATTTTTCATAAAGTCCGGAGTCTCATCCCGACTTGTGGGGGAATCATAGTCTCCATCATCCTTTCCTCATTGGGGCAATGCTCTAATAATGATGATCATCACACTTTTATTTACTTACAACTCAATATTACAACTCGATATCTGGAACAAAGATATGACCCTATATGAATGCCTCCGGCGGTGTACCGGGATGTGCAATGATCTAGCGTAGCAAACATATCAAAAAACGGACAAGCCATGAAAATATCATGCTAGCTATCTTACGATCATGCAAAGCAATATGACAATGAATGCTCGAGTCATGTATATGATGATGATGGAAGTTGCATGGCAATATATCTCGGAATGGCTATGGAAATGCCATGATAGGTAGGTATGGTGGCTGTTTTGAGGAAGGTATATGGTGGGTTTATGGTACCGGCGAAAGTTGCGCGGTACTAGAGAGGCTAGCAATGGTGGAAGGGTGAGAGTGCGTATAATCCATGGACTCAACATTAGTCATAAAGAACTCACATACTTATTGCAAAAATCTATTAGTCATCGAAACAAAGTACTACGCACATGCTCCTAGGGGGATAGATTGGTAGGAAAAGACCATCGCACGTCCCCAACCGCCACTCATAAGGAAGACAATCAATAAATAAATCATGCTCCGACTTCATCAGATAACGGTTCACCAAACGTGCATGCTACGGGAATCACAAACCTCAACACAAGTATTTCTACTAATCCACAACTACCCACTATAATGACTCTAATATCACCATCTTTATTTCACAAAACTATTGCAATGAATCAAACATATCATATTCAGTGATCTACAAGTTTTATGTAGGATTTTATGACTAACCATGTGAATGACCAGTTCCTGTCATCTCTCTAAATAGATATAAGTGAAGAAAAAGAGTTTAATTCTTTCTACAAAAGATATGCCCATGCTCTAACAAATATAAGTGAAGCAAAAGAGCATTCTACAAATGGCGGTTTTCTATGTGAAGAGAAACAGGCAATCCAAACTTCAAATGATATAAGTGAAGCACATGAAGCATTCTATAAAGCCATACTCAAAAGATATAAGTGAAGTGCAAAGAGCATTCTATAAATCAACCAAGGACTATCTCATACCAGCATGGTGCGTAAAAGAAAAATGAAAACTAAATGCAAAAGACGCTCCAAGATTTGCACATATCGCATGAACGAAACGAATCCGAAAACATACCGATATTTGTTGAAGAAAGAGGGGATGCCTTCCGGGGCATCCCCAAGCTTAGACGCTTGAGTATCCTTGAATATTTACTTGGGGTGCCTTGGGCATCCCCAATCTTGAGCTCTTGCCTCTCTTCCTTCTTCTCACATCGAGACCTCCTCGATCATCGAACACTTCATCCACACAAAACTTCAACAGAAAACTCGGTAAGATCCGTTAGTATAATAAAGCAAATCACTACTCTAAGTACTGTTGCAAACCAATTCATAAATTTTTTTTGAATTGTGTCTACTGTAGTATAACTTTTCCATGGCTTAATCCACTGATATAAATCGATAGTTTCATCAAAACAAGCAAACTATGCATCAAAAACAGAATCTGTCTAAAACAGAACAGTCTGTAATAATCTGAACATTCACCATACTTATAATACTTGAAAAATTCTGCAAAAATTAGTAAAAATAAAAAAAAAATATATAAAGACAGTGCAAAAAGTTTCAGAACCATTCGACATTCCAGTAAAAAATTAAAAATCACGCACTACAGCCAAAGTTTCTGTCCTGCACCGTACAAACCAACAAGCATTGTAAACATCCTAAAGGCAAGCCTTGGCACATTATTTTTATAATACAATAGAATTTTACAAGGGGATAATTATTTTTATTTAATATTTTCTGTAATCAAGATTCACAAAGTTTGCGTGAGCATGAACAAAGTTCAAGGCTAGCTCCCACTTCAACAATGCTTGTCTCTCTCACTTTCACTTTCCTTTTTGAAAAAGTTTTGGGTTCCCCTCTTTATTTTTGTTGTTTTTAAACTATATTAAAGCACTCAACCAAAATAAATGACTCTCTAAAACTTCCGGGTTGTCTCCCTGGCAGCGCTTTCTTTAAAGCCATTAAGCTAGGCATATAGTGCTCAAGTAGTGAATCCACCCGGATCCCAAGGTATATCAAAGCCAATTTTAATTAGCAATGATTTGTGATTTAGTAGTGATCACAAGGCAACATATATCATGTAATGACGAAGTCTAACTCTCTTCTTATGCATCGGCATGTCATAAAAGAACAATTCATGCACACATAGTAAAGGCCAATGCATAGTATAAACAATTTCTTGCAATTTTTTCGTGTTGGAAACATAGGGAGGTGGAGATATAGTTCCTCTCTCATAATAATTGCAAGTAGGAGCAGCAAGCACATGCATATTATATCTATCTATCAAAATCATCATGTGCAACGGTAAAAGGCAACCCATCAATATAATCCTTAATAAGTGCAAACTTCTCCGATATAGTGTAGTTTGGAGAATTCAAAAAGATAATAGGACTATCATGCGTGGGTGTAATAGCAACAATTTCATGTTTAACATAAGGAACTATAGCAAGTTCATCTCCATAAGCGTAATTCATATTAGCATCTTGGCCACAAGCATAGCAAGCATCATCAAAAAGGGATATTTCAAGAGAATCAACGGGATCAAAATAGTTATCATAGCAATCATCCTTCGGTAAGCTCGAAGGGAAATTAAACAATGTATGATTTGAAGAGTTACTCTCATTAGAAGGTGGGCACGGGTGATCAATCCGCTCTTCCTCCTTTTGTTCTTCGCTCTCCTCCTCATCTTTTTCATCTAATGAGCTCATAGTTTCATCAATTTATTCTTCCATAGATTCCTGCAAAATATTAGTCTCTTCTTGGACAACGGAGACTTTCTCAATAAATGCATCAATATAGGCATTGTATTCATAATTCTCATAGCAATATTTAAGGATAGCTAAATTTTCAGGTCTATAAACAGCATCATAAAGATTTTCATACTCTTTAAATAAAGATTCAATTTCATAAGCACCCATAAAAGCAACAAATTCTTCTATTTGTTCCACATCATAGTAATCATATATACCTCTAGCATAAGAAGCCAAGGTTTCATTATCATTAAATTTGCATGCAAAGGGAAGGTGTGGAGACTTCATCCTAGAGCAACAAGTATAATCATATCTCAAGCATAGTTGCCTAGCATACCACTTCAACATATAAATTTGATCCCATAATAGTTTCCCTTTTTGAGTCAAGCGATAATCCCTAAAGTATTCACGTTGATCCAATGTGTCTCCATTACTAGATTGAATGGGGTTTTCTCAGGATTATCAAAGTAGTACATAATATCTGTCACATAACGAGCATCGAGGGTTTTAGGAGGTTCCCCATCTCCATGAGTAGCAAGTACACCTATTTTTTTGGTATTTCGTGTTCCATATCCATAACTAAAGAAAAAGAACAACTAAGAAAAGCAAATAAAAATTACTTAGTGATAAAGCAAACAAGCACACACAAGAATATTCACCCCACGCTATTGCTCCCCGGCAATGGCGCCAGAAAAAGGTCTTGATAACCCACAAGTATAGGGGATCAATTGTAGCCTCTTTCGACAAGTAAGAATGCCGAACCCAACGAGGATCTAAAGGTAGAACAAATATTCCCTCAAGTTCTATCGACCACCGATACAACTCTACGCACGCTTGACGTTTGCCTTACCTAGAACGAGTATGAAACTAGAAGTACTTTGTAGGTGTTTTGAGATAGGTTTGCAAGATAATAAAGAGAGAGTAAATAAAAGGTAGGGGCTTTTTGGATAAAGAAACAACTAAATTAGTTTTAGTAGAGAGCTTTTTGTCACAAGAAAGTTATTTGTCCCTAGGCAATCGATAACTAGACCGGTAATCATTATTGCAACTTTATTTGAGGGAGAGGCATAAGCTAACATACTTTCTCTACTTGGATCATATGCACTTATGATTGGAACTCTAGCAAGCATCCCCAACTACTAAAGATCATTAAGGTAAAACCCAACCATAGCATTAAAGTATCAAGTCCTCTTTATCCCATACGCAAACAGCCTACTTACTCGGTGCGTGCTTACATCACTCCGCCACCCACCATAAGCAAATCATGAACATATTGCAAACCCTACAACAGGAATCCCTCACGCTTGCGCGACACGGAAAGCACCATAGGACAGCACCAATAATAAAACATGCAACTCAAACCAATCTTGATCATCAAATAACCCATAGGACAAAACGGATCTACTCAAACATCATAGGATAGCCATACATCATTGGGAAACAATATATAGCATTGAGCACCATGTTTAAGTAGAGATTACAGCGGGTAAGAGAGAGGTTACACCGCTACATAGAGGGGGGAAGAGTTGGTGATGATGGCGGTGAAGTTGTTGGTGAAGATTGCGGTGATGATGATGGCCACGGCAGCGTCCCGGCGCCATCGAAAGAGAA
Source organism: Aegilops longissima (assembly GCA_021605205.1). Classification (NCBI taxonomy): domain Eukaryota; kingdom Viridiplantae; phylum Streptophyta; class Magnoliopsida; order Poales; family Poaceae; genus Aegilops; species Aegilops longissima. The sequence goes on along the minus strand of CM038678.1, from coordinate 650,481,314 downwards.
GTGGAGAGGGGCCCCTTCGTCTTCTTCTTCCTTGACCTCCTCCCTAGATGGGAGAAGGGTTTCCCCTCTGGTCCTTGGCCTCCATGGCGTGGGAGGGGCGAGAGCCCCTCCGAGATTGGATCTGTCTCTCTGTCTCTCTCTGTTTCTGCGTTCCTGGCTTCTGCCCTTTCGCCGTTTTGTATATATATGGAGATCTGTAACTCTGATTGGATTGAAACCTTCGCCCAGATTTTTCTCTGAAAATTAGCTTTCTTGCGGCCAAAGGAGAGCAACAACCGCCTTACGGGTGGCCCACGAGGGTCCAGGGCGCGCCCCCTGCCTCGTGGCCCCCTCGGGCACCGTCTCGCGTTGATTTTACTTCCCAAAAATCATAAATATTCCAAAATAATTCTCCGTCCGTTTTTATCCCGTTTGGACTCCGTTTGATATTGGGTTCTCGAAACATAAACATGCAACAAACAGAACTGCTTTGAGCCTTTGGATCAATATGTTAGTCCCAAAAATAGTATAAAATTGCCAAAAGTATATGAAAGTTGTAGAATATTGGCATGGAACAATCAAAAATTATAGATACGACGGAGACGTATCAAACATCATGACCATGCATAAGGTAGAAGATAAAAGTAAAAGATAGGCCCTTCGCAGAGGGAAGCAGAGGTTGTCATGCGCTTTTATGGTTGGATGCAAAAAATCTTAATGCAAAATAACGTCACTTTATATTGCCTCTTGTGGTAGAGACCTTTATTATGCAGTCTGTCGCTTTTATTACTTCCCTATCACAAGTTTGTATAAAGCTTATTTTCTTCGCACTAATAGATCATACATATTTAGAGAGCAATTTTTATTACATGCACCGATGACAACTTACTTGAAGGATCTTACTCAATCCATAGGTAGGTATGGTGGACTCTCATGGCAAAACTAGTTTAAGGGATATTTGGAAGCACAAGTAGTATGTCTACTTGGTGCAAAGAATTTGGCTAGCATAAGGGGAAAGGCAAGCTCAGCATGTTGGATGATCCATGACAATATACTTTATTTCGGATATAAGAAAACATAAACCATTACGTTGTCTTCCTTGTCCAACATCAACCTTTTAGCATGTCATATTTTAATGAGTGCTCACAATTACAAAATATGTCCAAGATAGTATATTTATATGTGAAATATCTCTTCCTTCAATATTCTTTCATGAATTGTTCAAGTGACCAATTCTACGTTTGCTAACTTTCAATGAGTTTACTACCTATACTTATTATGTGTGAAGTAATTATTCCCCATTTTGTAAGCATATGAAACATATATAAATTCAGATTTATGACATTCAATTCATTCAACCTTTTATTCATAGGATATACATGAAGCACGTGAGTTATTGACAAACTACTCCAAAAAGATACAAGTGAACAATACTGAGTAGTCAAATAATTAACTAGCCATGGGAGGATTCTTTTTCATTCAATAATTCAGATACAATGATTTTATTCAAACAGCAAGTAAAAATGAAAATACGCTCCAAGCAAAACACATATCATGTGACGAATAAAAATATAGTTCCGAGTAAGGTATACCGATAGTTTTGAAGACGAAAGAGGGGATGCCTTCCGGGGCATCCCCAAGCTTAGGCGCTTGAGTCTTCCTTGAATATTACCTTGGGGTGCCTTGGGCATCCCCAATCTTAGGGTCTTTCCTCTCCTTATTCTCCTTATATCGAAATCTCACCCAAAGCTTGAAAACTTCAATCACACAAAACTTAACGGAACTTCGTGAGATGGGTTAGTATGATAAAGAGCAAACCATTCACTTTGGTACTGTCAAAGACAAGGTTCGTAGTTGTTATCGCACAATGCCTACTTTACCATATCATTTCTACAATTTATATTGAAAAATATAAGCCATAGAAACTAGAAAACAAGCAAACTATGCAATGAAAACAGAATCTGTCAGAAACAGAACATTCTGTAATGATCTGAACAGCAACCATACTTCTGCTACTCCAAAAGTTATGAAATAAATTGGTGGACATGAGGAATTTGTCTATTAATCTTCTGCAAAAAGAATCAACTCAAAAGCACTCTTCTGTAGAAAAAATGGCAGCTAATATCGTGAGCGCAAAGTTTCTGTTTTTTTACAGCAAGATCACATTAACTTTCACCCAAGTCTTCCCAAAGGTCTTACTTGGCACTTTATTGGAAAAAAAGCTATAAAACATGATTACTACTGTAGCTTAATCATGTAAACACACAAAAACAGTAAGGGTAAATATTGGGTTGTCTCCCAACAAGCGCTTTTCTTTAATGCCTTTTAGCTAGGCATGATGATTTCAATGATGCTCACATAAAAGATAAGAATTGAAACATAAAGAGAACATCATGAAGAATATGACTAGCATATTTGAATCTAACCAACTTCCTATGCCTTGGGATTTTGTGAACACATAATTTATAGGAGCAAGAATCAACTAGCATAGGAAGGCAAAACAAGTATAACTTCAAAACTTTAAGCACATAGAGAGGAAACTTGACATTATTGCAACTCCTACAAGCATATATTCCTCCATCATAATAATTTTCAGTAGCATCATGAATGAATTCAACAATATAACCATCACATAAAGAATTTTTTTCATGATCTACAAGCATAGAAATTTTTCTACTCTCCACATAAGCAAAATTCTTCTCATTCGGAATAGCGGGATCACTAGTTACTAAAGTTGACACTCTTCCAAACCCGCTTTAGATGATAGTATTATTCGTACTCCAAAAGATATAAGTGAAGTTCATGGAGCATTCTACAATTAATATAGACTAACCAATATCCGAGCTCAATATATATAAGTGAAGCACACGAAGCATTCTATAAATCCATACTCAAAAAGATTTAAGTGAAGCACAAAGAGCAATTCTATAAGATCGTACTTAAAAGATATAAGTGAAGCACATGAAGTATTCTATAAATCAATGAAAGGCTATCTCATACTAGCATGGTTCTTAAAGAAAAATAAAAACACAAAGGACACAAATCATGTGAACAAAACAAAAACCGAGGTATACCGATAATTGTTGAAGAAGAAAGATGGGATGCCAACCGGGGCATACCCAAGCTTAGATGCTTGAGCATCCTCTTAAATATTCACTTGGGGTGCCTTGAGCATCCCCAAGCTTGAACTCTTGCCTCTCTTTATTCTTCTCATACTGATAGCTCCTCGATCTTCAAACACTTCATCCACACGGAACTTTAACAAAAACTTATGAGATCCGTTAGTATAACAAAGCAAATCACTACTATAAGTACTGTTGCAAACCAATTCATATTTTTTTTGCATTATAGCTACTGTAATATAAATTTTTCATGGCTTAATCCACTGATAGAAATCGATAGTTTCATCAAAACAAGCAAGCAATGCATCAAAAACAGAATCTGTCTTAAACAGGACAGTCTGTAGTAATCTGGAAGTTTAGCAAACTTCTGTAACTCCAAAAAATATTAATAAATTTGACGATTTGAACAATGTGTACAGAAGTAATGTGCAAAAAGTTTCAGACCCATTTGACCTTCCAGTAAAAAATGTAAAATCACGCGCTACGGCCAAAGTTTCTGTTTTTGTTCTGGACATAGTAAACAAGCAATCTAATCATCCTAAAACCAAAGCTTGGCACATTATTTTTATAATACAATGGATATACACAAGGGGATAATTATTTACAGAGAAACTTCCATGAAAAATTCTACATTGTTTCCGTGAGCATGAACACAAGTGCTCAAGGTCGACCCTCACTTCTTCAATGCATAACTTTCCAACCACTTCTCTTTTTGAAAAACATTTTAGGCATGAGAGGAAAGTAATAATTTTTTTATTTCATTCTTTATTTTTTTTATGTTTCACCCACAACTAAACAGAAACAAAAATGAAAAACAAAATCTACTTAGTGAAGAAAGCAAACAAGCACACACGAGAATATCAACCCCACGCTATTGCTCCCCGGCAACGGCGCCAGAAAAGAGCTTGATAATCCCCAAGTGAAGGGAATCATCGTAGCAATTTCCAAAGGTGGAAGTGATAAGTATGGAGTGTCGAACCCACAAGGAGCTAAAGGTAAGATCAATATTTTTCTCAAGCCCTATCTGCCACTGATACGACTCTACGTATACCGAACGTTTGCTTCCAACTAGAAACGAGAAATAAAACTACGTTGTGGGTATGAAGAGGATAACTTTGCATGGTATCGGAGAGCTAAAATATAAAAGTAGGTGCTGTTATCATAAAGTTAGAATATATTATAAATAGCGAGTGTGGAATAATGGTGGATCGGTGTGCGGAATTGCTCTAGGCAATTGTTAACAAGACCGATAGTCATCATTGCAATTTCATACGAGGGAGAGGCATAAGCTAACATACTTTCTCTTCTTGGATCATATGCACTTATGATTGGAACTCTAGCAAGCATCCGCAACTACTAAAGATCATTAAGGTAAAACCCAACCATAGCATTAAAGCATCAAGTCCTCTTTATTCCCATACGCAACAACCCCCTTACTCGGGTTTGTGTTTCAGTCACTCACCAACCCACTATAAGTGAATCATGAACGTATTGCAACACCCTGCAGCGAGAATCCCTCACGCTTGCGCGACACGGAGGGCACAATAGGACAACACCAAAATAAAACATACAACTCATACCAATCTATATCATCAATCAACCCAAAGACAAAGGATATCTACTCAAAACATCATAGGATGGCAACACATCATTGGATCATAATATGTGGCATAAAGCACCATGTTCAAGTAGGGATTACAGCGGGGTGCGGGAGAGTGGACCGCGTAAACTAGATGAGGATGGTGATGTTGATGAAGACGATCACTGCGGCGATGATTCCCCTCCTGATGGCACTCCGGTGCCACCAAGAGAGAGGAGGAGAGGTTCTCCCCCTTGTGCTTCCTCCTCCATGGCCTCCCCCCTAGATGGGGAGAGGTTCTCCCTCTCGTCCTTGGACTTCATGGCGATGATGGCCCCTCTGGGATACTCCTCCATGGCCACCGGTGATGATGGCCCCCTCCGGCAGGGTGCCGGAGAGGGCCTAGATTGATTTCTCGTGGCTACAGAGGCTTGCGGCGGCGGAACTTCCGAGCTAGGTTTCTTTCTGGAAGTTTGGGTATATATGAGTGGTGTTGGCGTCGAGAACAAGTCAGAGGGGTCTCCGGGCTGTCCACGAGGCAGGGAGGCGCGCCCAGGGGGTGGGCGCGCCCCCCACCCTTGTGGCCAGCCCGGGACTATTCTGGCCCAACTCTTTGACTCCGTGGACTTCTTCTGGTCCAAAAATAAGCTCCGTCAGTTTCAGGTCAATTGGACTCCGTTTGGTTTTCCTTTTCTGCGATATTCTAAAACAAGGAAAAAATAGAAACTGGCACTGGGCTCTAGGTTAATAGGTTAGTCCCAAAAACCATATAAAATAGCATATAAAACATCCAAGGTTGATAATATAATAGCATGAATACTTCATAAATTATAGATACGTTGGAGACGTATCAGTGCTTAAGCGAAGCCCTGCGTCGGTAAGATCATCACGGCGTGATGACGGAACTCTCCCTCGAAGCTCTGCTGGATTGGAGTTCGTGGGACGTCATCGAGCTGAACGTGTGCTGAACTCGGAGATGTCGTGCGTTCGGTACTTGGATCGGTCGGATCGTGAAGACTGTTGGGAAACGTAGTAATTTCAAAAATTTTCCTACGATCACGCAAGACCATGGTGATGGCATAGCAACGATAGGGGAGAGTGTCCGTCCACGTACCCTCGTAGACCGAAAGCGAAGCGTTATATTAACGCGGTTGATGTAGTCGACGTCTTCACGATCCGACCGATCCAAGCACCGTTACTCGGCACCTCCGAGTTCTTGGCACACGTTCAGCTCGATGGCGATCCCGAGCTCCGATCCAGCAAAGCGTCGGGGAAGGAGTTCGTCAAGACGACGGCGTGGTGGCGATCTTGATGTTCTACCGTCGCAGGCTTCGCCTAAGCACCGCTACAATATGACCGAGGTGGAATATGGTGGAGGGGGCACCGACACGGCTAAGGAACGATCCGTAGATCAACTTGTGTGTCTAGGGTGCCCCCTGCCCCGTATATAAAGGAGCAAGGGGAGGACCGGCCAGCCTTGGGGCGCACCAGGGAGGGGGGAGTCCTCCTCCTAGTAGAGTAGGACTCCTTTCCTAGTCCTACTAGGAAGAGGGAAGGGAAGGAAAGAGAGGAGAGGGAGAGGGAAAGGGGCTCGCCCCTCCTAGTCATTCGGACTCCCCATGGAGGGGGCGCACCACCTCTGGTGCAGCCCTCTCTCTCCCTCTTGGCCCAATAAGGCCCATAACTTCCCGGGGTTCCGTAACCCCTCCGGCACTCCGGTTTTCTCCGAAACTTCGGAACCTTTCCGGTGTCCGAATATAACCATCAATATATCAATCTTTATGTCTCGACCATTTCGAGACTCCTCGTCATGTCCGTGATCACATCCGGGACTCCGAACTCCTTGGTACATCAAAATACATAAACTCATAATAACCGTCATTGAAACCTTAGCGTGCGGACCCTACGGTTCGAGAACTATGTAGACATGACCTAGAACTATTCTCGGTCAATAACCAATAGCGGAACCTGGATGCTCATATTGGTTCCTACATATTCTCTGAAGATCTTTATCGGTCAAACCGCATAACAACATCGTTGTTCCTTTGTCATCGGTATGTTACTTTCCGAGATTCGATCGTCGGTATCCAATACCTAGTTTAATCTCGCTATCGGAAAGTCTCTTTACTCGTTCCGTAATACATCATCTCACAACTAACTCTTTAGTTGCAATGCTTGCAAGGCTTTATGTGATGTGTATTACCGAGAAGGCCTAGAGATACCTCTCCGACAATCGGAGTGACAAAACCTAATCTCAAAATCGCCAACCCAACAAGTACCTTTGGAGACACCTGTAGTACTCCTTTATAATCACCCGATTCGTTGTGACGTTTGGTAGTACCAAAGTGTTCCTCCGGTAAATGGGAGTTGCATAATCTCATAGTTACAGGAACATGTATGGGTCATGAAGAAAGCATTAACATACTAAGCGATCAAGTGTTAAGCTAACGGAATGGGTCATGTCAATCAGATCATTCAACTAATGATGTGACCTTGTTAATCAAACAACAACTCCTTGTTCATGGTTAGGAAACATAACCATCTTTGATTAACAAGCTAGTCAAGTAGAGGCATACTAGTGACATCTTGTTTGTCTATATATTCACACATGTATTATGTTTCCGGTTAATACAATTCTAGCATGAATAATAAACATTTATCATGATATAAGGAAATAAATAATAACTTTATTATTGCCTCTAGGGCATATTTCCTTGATCTCCCACTTGCACTAGAGTCAATAATCTAGATTACAAAGTAATGATCCTTACACCCATGGAGTCTTGGTGCTGATCATGTTTTGCTCGTGGAAGAGGCTTAGTCAGCGGGTGCGCAACATTCAGATCCGTATGTATTTTGCAAATCTCTATGTCTCCCACTTGGACTTGGTCCCGAATGGAATTGAAGCGTCTCTTGATGTGCTTGGTCCTCTTGTGAAATCTGGATTCTTTTGCCAAGGCAATTGCACCAATATTGTCACAGAAGATCTTCATCGGTCCCGATGCACTAGGTATGACACCTAGATCGAAATGAACTCTTTCATCCAGACTCCTTCATTTGCTGCTTCGAAGCAGCTATGTACTCCGCTTCACATGTAGATCCCGCCACGACGCTTTGTTTAGAACTGCACCAACCGACAGCTCCACCGTTTAATAAAAACACGTATCCGGTTTGCGATTTAGAATCGTCCGGATCGGTGTCAAAACTTACATCGGCGTAACCATTTACGACTAGCTCTTTGTCACCTCCATATCGAGAAACATATCCTTAGTCCTTTTCGGTATTTCGGGATGTTCTTGACCGCTGTCCGATGATCCACTCTGGATTACTTTGGTACCTTCTGCCAAGCTTACAGCTAAGCATCGTCAGTCTGGTACACAGCATTGCATACATGATAGAGCCTATGGCTGAAGCATAGGAACATCTTTCATTTCTCTCTATCTTCTGCTTTGTGGTCGGGCATTGAGTCGACTCAATCTTACACCTTGTAACACGGTAAAAACCTTTCTTTGCTGATCCATTTTGAACCTTTTCAAAACTTTATCAAGGTATGTGCTTTGTGAAAGTCAATCAAGCGTCTTGATCTATCTCTATAGATCTTGATGCCTAATATATAAGCAGCTTCACCGAGGTCTTTCATTGAAAAACTTTTATTCAAGTATCCTTTTATGCTATCCAGAAATTCTATATCATTTCCAATCAATAATATGTCGTCCACATATAATATTAGAAATGCTCTGAGCTCCCACTCACTTTCTTGTAAATCTGAGGCTTCTCCAAAAGTGCATATAAACCCATATCTTTGATCACACTATCAAAGCGTTTATTCCAACTCCGAGAGGCTTGCACGGACCATAAATTGATCGTTGGAGCTTGCACACTTTGTTAGCACCTTTTGGATCGACAAAACCTTCTGGTTGTATCATATACAACTCTTCTTCTAGAAATCCATTCAAGAATGCAGTTTTACATCCATTTGCCAAATTTCATAATCATAAAATCGGCAATTGCTAACATGATTCGGACGGACTTAAGCATCGCTACGGGTGAGAAAGTCTCATCGTAGTCAACCCCTTGAACTTGTCGAAAACCTTTTGCAACAAGTCGAGCTTTGTAGACGATTACATTACCATCGCGTCGGTCTTCTTCTTAAAAATCCATTTATTCTTAATAGCTTGCCGATCATCGGGCAAGTCTACCAAAGTCCATACTTTGTTCTCATACATGGATCCCATCTCAGATTTCATGGCTTCAAGCCATTTTATGGAATCTGGGCTCACCATCGCTTCTTCATAGTTCGTAGGTTCATCATGATCTAGTAGCATGACTTCGAATAGGATTACCGTACCACTCAGTGCGGATTTTGTTCTGGTTGATCTCTGAGTTCAAGTGACAACTTGATCTGAAGTTTCATGATCTTTATCATTATCTTCCTCACTAAGCTGGTGTAGGTGTTACGAAACTGATTTACGTGACGAACTACTTTCAATAAGGGAGCTGGTACTATTACCTCATCAAGTTCCACTTTCCTCCCACTCACTTCTTTCGAGAGAAACTCCTTCTCTAGAAAGGATCCATTTTAACAACGAATGTTTTGTCTTCGGATCTGTGATAGAAGGTGTACCCAATTGTCTCCTTTGGGTATCCTATGAAGACACATTTCTCGATTTGGGTTCAAGCTTATCGGGTTGAAGTTTCTTCACATAAGCATCGCAACCCCAAACTTTCGAAGCGACAACTTTGGTTTCTTGCTAAACCATAGTTCATAAGGCGTCGTCTCAGCGGATTTTGACGGTGTCCTATTTAACGTGAATGCGGCCGTCTCAAGAGCATAACCCCAAAATGATAGCGGTAAATCTGTAAGAGACATCATAGATCGCACCATATCCGATGAAGTGCGATTCGACGTTCGGACACACCATTGCGCTTGTGGTGTTCGGGTGGCGTGAGTTCTTGAAACTATTCCGCTTTGTTTCAAATGTAGACCAAACTCGTAACTCAAATATTCGCCTCCACGATCAGATCGTAGAAACTTTATTTTCTTATTACGATGATTTTCAACTTCACTCTGAAATTCTTTGAACTTTTCAAATGTTTCAGACTTATGTTTCATTAAGTAGATATACCCATATCTGCTCAAATCATCTGTGAAGGTGAGAAAATAACGATATCCGCCACGAGCTTCAACATTCATTGGACCACATACATCCGTATGTATGATTTCCAATAAATCTGTTGCTCTCTCCATAGTACCGGAGAAGCGGTGTTTTAGTCATCTTGCCCATGAGGCACGGTTACATAAGTGCCAAGTGATTCATAATCAAGTGACTCCAAAAGTCCATCAAGATGGAGTTTCTTCATGCGTTTTACACCGATATGACCTAAACGGCGAGTGCCACAAATAAGTTGCACTATCATTATCAACTCTGCATCTTTTGGTTTCAACATTATGAATATGTGTATCACTACTATCGAGATTCATTAAAATAGACCACTCTTCAAGGGTGCATGACCATAAAAGATATTATTCATATAAATAGAACAACCATTATTCTCGATTTAAATGAATAACCGTCTCGCATCAAACAAGATCCAGATATAATGTTCATGCTCAACGCGGCACCAAATAACAATTATTCAGGTCTAAAACTAATCCGAAGGTAGATGTAGAGGTAGCGTGCCGATTGCGATCACATCGACTTTGGAACCGTTCCCACGCGCATCGTCACCTCGTCCTTTGCCGTGTTAAGCAATCCGTAGTTCTGTTTGAGTTGCAAATATTAGCAATGAACCAGTATCAAATACCAGTACTCTGCGAGCTCTAGTAAGGTACACATCAATAACAAGTATATCACATATACCTTTGTTCACTTTGCCATCCTTCTTATCCGCCAAATACTTGGGGCAGTTCCGCTTCAAAGTGACGAGTCGCTTGCGGTAGAAGCACTCAGTTTCAGGCTTAGGTCCGGACTTGGGTTTCTTCTCTGATCGACAACTTGTTTGCTGTTCTTCTTGAAGTTCCTTCTTCTTCCCTTTGCCTTTCTTCTTGAAACTAGTGGTCTTATTGACCATCAACACTTGATGCTCCTTTTGATTTCTACCTCCGCAGCTTTTAGCATTGCGAAGAGCTCGAGCATAGTCTTTACTAACCCTTGCATATTATAGTTCATCACGAAGCTTTTGTAGCTTGGTGGCGTGATTGAAGAATTACATCAATGACACAATCATCCGGAAGATTAACTCCCAGTTGATTCAAGTGATTGTAATACCCGGACATTTTGAGTATGTGCTCACCTTGTGAACTATTCTCCTCCATCTTGCAGCTATAGAACTTATTGGAGACTTCATATCTCTCAATCCGGGCATTACTGTTGAAATATCAACTTCAACTCTGGAACATCTCATATGCTCCATGACGTTCAAAGCGTCGTTGAAGACCCGGTTCTAAGCCGTAAAGCATGGCACATTGAACTATAGAGTAGTCATCAGCTCTGCTTTGCGGACGTTCACAACCACGCTCGGCATCTCGCAGCAGCGAACTGTCACCCAGCGGTGCTTCGGGGCGTAACTTTTACGTGCAGCAATGAGGATTATCCTCGAGTTACGGACCCAGTCCGTGTAATTGCTACCATCATCTTTCAACTTTGCTTTCTCAAGGAACGCATTAAAATTCAACGGAACAACAAAGACGAGCCATCTATCTACGATAAACATAGACAAGCAAAATACTATCGGTACTAAGTTCATGATAAATTTAAGTTCAATTAATCATATTATTAAAGAACTCCCACTTAGGCAGACATCTCTCTAGTTATCTAAGTGATCACGTGATCCAAATCAACTAAACCATAACCGATCATCACGTGAGATGGAGTAGTTTTCAATGGTGAACATCTTATGTTGATCATATCGCTATATGATTCACGTTCGACCTTTCGGTCTCCGTGTTCGAGGCCATATCTGTATATGCTAGGCTCGTCAAGTATAACTGAGTATTCTGCGTGTGCAAAACTGGCTTGCACCCGTTGTAGATGGACGTAGAGCTTATCACACCCGATCATCACGTGGTGTCTCGGCACGACGAACTTTGGCAGCGGTGCATACTCGGGAGAACACTACTTGATAATTTTTAGTGAGAGATCATCTTATAATGCTACCGTCAATCAAAGCAAGATAAGATGCATAAAGGATAAACATCACATGCAATCAATATAAGTGATATGATATGGCCATCATCATCTTGTGCTTGTGATCTCCATCTCCAAGCACCGTCATGATCACCATCGTCACGGCGCGACACCTTGATCTCCATCGTAGCATCGTTGTCGTCTCGCCAACTATTGCTTCTCGACTATCGCTACCGCTTAGTGATAAAGTAAAGCAATTACATGGCGTTGCATTTCATACAATAAGCGACAACCATATGGCTCTCGCCGATTGCCGATAACTCGGTTACAAAACATGATCATCTCATACAATAAAATATAGCATCACGTCTTGACCATATCACATCACAACATGCCTGCAAAAACAAGTTAGGCGTCCTCTACTTTGTTGTTGCAAGTTTTACGTGGCTGCTACGGGCTGAGCAAGAACCGTTCTTACCTACGCATCAAAACCACAGCGATACTTCGTCAAATAGACTCCGTTTAACCTTCTCAAGGACGGGCGTAGCCACACTCGATTCAACTAAAGTGAGAGAGCAGACACCCGCCATCACCTTTAAGCAACGAGTGCTCACGGCGGTGAAACCAGTCTCGCGTAAGCGTCACGCGTAATGTCGGTCCGGGCGCTTCATCTCACAATACCGCTGAACCAAAGTATGACATCTTTGGTAGGTAGTATGACTTGTATCGCCCACAACTCACTTGTGTTCTACTCGTGCATATGACATCAACGCATAAAACCAGGCTCGGATACCTTTGTTGGGAAGCGTAGTAATTTCAAAAATTTTCCTACGATCACGCAAGACCATGGTGATGGCATAGCAACGATAGAGGGAGAGTGTCCGTCCACGTACCCTCGTGAGACCGAAAGCGAAGCGTTATATTACGCGGTTGATGTAGTCGTCGTCTTCACGATCCGACCGATCCAAGCACCGTTACTCGGCACCTCCGAGTTCTTGGCACACGTTCAGCTCGATGGCGATCCCGAGCTCCGATCCAGCAAAGCGTCGGGAAGGAGTTCCACAAGCCGACGGCGTGGTGGCGATCTTGATGTTCTACGTCGCGAGGGCTTCGCCTAAGCACCGCTACAATATGACCGAGGTGGAATATGGTGGAGGGGGCACCGCACACGGCTAAGGAACGATCCGTAGATCAACTTGTGTGTCTAGGGTGCCCCCTGCCCCGTATATAAAGGAGCAAGGGGAGGACCGGCCAGCCTTGGGGCGCACCAAGGGGGGGAGTCCTCCTCCTAGTAGGAGTAGGACTCCCTTTCCTAGTCCTACTAGGAAGAGGAAGGGAAGGAAAGAGAGGAGAGGGAGAGGAAAGGGGCTGCGCCCCCTCCTAGTCAGTCGGACTCCCCATGGAGGGGGGCGCACCACCTCTGGTGCAGCCCTCTCTCTCCCTCTTGGCCCAATAAGGCCCATAACTTCCCCGGGGTTCCGGTAACCCTCGGCACTCCGGTTTTCTCCGAAACTTCCGGAACCTTTCCGGTGTCGAATATAACCATCAATATATCAATCTTTATGTCTCGACCATTTGAGACTCCTCGTCATGTCCGTGATCACATCCGGGACTCGAACTCCTTGGTACATCAAAATACATAAACTCATAATAACCGTCATTGAAACCTTAGCGTGCGGACCCTACGGTTCGAGAACTATGTAGACATGACCTAGAACTATTCTCGGTCAATAACCAATAGCGGAACCTGGATGCTCATATTGGTTCCTACATATTCTCGAAGATCTTTATCGGTCAAACCGCATAACAACATCGTTGTTCCCTTTGTCATCGGTATGTTACTTTCCGAGATTCGATCGTCGGTATCCAATACCTAGTTTAATCTCGTTATCGGAAAGTCTCTTTACTCGTTCCGTAATACATCATCTCACAACTAACTCTTTAGTTGCAATGCTTGCAAGGCTTTATGTGATGTGTATTACCGAGAAGGCCTAGAGATACCTCTCCAGAGCAATCGGAGTGACAAAACCTAATCTCGAAATCGCCAACCCAACAAGTACCTTTGGAGACACCTGTAGTACTCCTTTATAATCACCCGATTCGTTGTGGCGTTTGGTAGTACCAAAGTGTTCCTCCGGTAAATGGGAGTTGCATAATCTCATAGTTACGAGGAACATGTATGGGTCATGAAGAAAGCATTAACATACTAAGCGATCAAGTGTTAAGCTAACGGAATGGGTCATGTCAATCAGATCATTCAACTAATGATGTGACCTTGTTAATCAAACAACAACTCCTTGTTCATGGTTAGGAAACATAACCATCTTTGATTAACAAGCTAGTCAAGTAGAGGCATACTAGTGACATACTGTTTGTCTATATATTCACACATGTATTATGTTTCCGGTTAATACAATTCTAGCATGAATAATAAACATTTATCATGATATAAGGAAATAAATAATAACTTTATTATTGCCTCTAGGGCATATTTCCTTCAAAGACGTACGACTACATCAACCGCGTTGTTCTAACGCTTCAGCTTTCGGTCTACGAGGGTACGTGGACAACACTCTCCCCTCTCGTTGCTATGCATCACCATGATCTTGCGTGTGCATAGGAATTTTTTTGAAATTACTACGCTCCCCAACAGTGGCATCCGAGCCAGGTTTATGCGTAGATGTTATATGCACGAGTAGAACACAAGTGAGTTGTGGGCGGTACAAGTCATACTGCTTACCAGCATGTCATACTTTGGTTCAACGGTATTGCTGGATGAAGCGGCCCGAACCGACATTACACGTACACTTACGCGAGACTGGTTCTACCGACGTGCTTTGCACATAGGTGGCTGGCGGGTGTCAGTTTCTCCAACTTTAGTTGAACCGAGTGTGACTACGCCCGGTCCTTGAGAAGGTTAAAACAGCACTAACTTGACGAACTATCATTGTGGTTTTGATGTGTAGGTAAGAACGGTTCTTGCTCAGCCCGTAGCAGCCATGTAAAACTTACAACAATAAAGTAGAGGACGTCTAACTTCTTTTTGCAGGGCATGTTGTGATGTGATATGGTCAAGACGTGATGAGATATAAGTTGTTGTATGAGATGATCATGTTTTGTTGAAGTTATCGGCAACTGGCAGAAGCCTTATGGTTGTCCCTTTATTGCATAAGATGCAAGCGCCAAATAATTGCTTTACTTTATTGCTATGCGATAGCAATAGTTGCAAGAGCAATAGTTGGCGAGACGACCATGTGACGACACATTGATATAGATCAAGATGATGGAGATCATGGTGTCATGCCGGTGATGATGGAGATCATGACGATGCTTTGGAGATGGAGATCAAAGACACAAGATGATGATGGCCATATCATGTCACATATATTGATTGCATGTGATGTTTATCCTTTATGCATCTTATTCTGCTTTGTTTGACGGTAGCATCATAAGATGATCTCTCACTAAATTTCAAGGTAAAAGTGTTCTCCCTGAGTATGCACCATTGCCAAAGTTCGTCGTGCCGAGACACCACGTGATGATCGGGTGTGATAAGCTCAACGTTCATCTACAACGGGTGTAAGACAGTTTTGCACACGCGGAATACTCGGGTTAAACTTGACAAGCCTAGCATATGCAGATATGGCCTCGGAACACTGGAGACTGAAAGGTCAAGCATGAATCATATAGAAGATATGATCAACATAGTGATGTTCATGATAAATGTTTATTATTCATGCTAGAATTGTATTAACCGGAAACTTAGTACATGTGTGAATATATAGACAAACTAAGTGTCACTAGTATGCCTCTACTTGACTAGCTCGTTGAATCAAAGATGGTTAAGTTTCCTAGCCATAGACATGAGTTGTCATTTGATTAACGGGATCACATCATTAGAGAATGATGTGACGGACTTGACCCATTCCGTTAGCTTAGCATTTGATCGTTTAGTATATTGCTATTGTTTTCTTCATGACTTATACATGTTCCTATGACTATGAGATTATGCAACTCCCGGATACCGGAGGAACACTTTGTGTGCTACCAAACATCACAACGTAACTGGGTGATTATAAAGGTGCTCTACATGTGTCTCCGATGGTGTTTGTTGGGTTGGCATAGATCGAGATTAGGATTTGTCACTCCGATTGTCGGAGAGGTATCTCTGGGCCCTCTCGGTAATGCACATCACTATAAGTCTTGCAAGCAATGTGACTAATGAGTTAGTTGTGGGATGATGCATTACGGAACGAGTAAAGAGACTTGCCGGTAACGAGATTGAACTAGGTATTGGGATACCGACGATCGAATCTCGGACAAGTAACATACCTATGACAAAGGGAACAATGTATGTTGTTATGCGGTTTGACCGATAAAGATCTTCGTAGAATATGTAGGAGTCAATATGAGCATCCAGGTTCCACTATTGGTTATTGACCGGAGACATGTCTCGGTCATGTCTACATAGTTCTCGAACCCGTAGGGTCCGCACGCTTAACGTTCGGTGACGATCGGTATTATGAGTTTATGTGTTTTGATGTACCGAAGGTAGTTCGGAATCTCGGATGAGATCGGGGACATGACGAGGAGTCTCGAAATGGTCGAGACGTAAAGATCGATATATTGGACGACTATATTCGGACATCGAAAAGGTTCCGAGTGGTTCGGGTATTTATCGGAGTACCGGAGAGTTACGGGAATTCGCCGGGGAGTATATGGGCCTTATTGGGCTTTAGGGGAAAAAGAGAAGGGAGGCTGCGCGCCCCCAAGGCCTAGTCCGAATTGGACTAGGGGGAGGGGCGGCTCCCCCTCCTTCCTTCTCTTCTCTTTTCCCTTTCCTTCTCTCCTACTCCTACTACATGGAAGGGGGAGAATCCTACTCCCGGTGGGAGTAGGACTCCTCCAGGGCACGCCATAGCTAGGCCGGCCCTCCCCCTCCTCCACTCCTTTATATACGTGGCCAGGCGGCACCCCATAGAAACACAAGTTGATCATTGATCTCTCTTAGCCGTGTGCGGTGCCCCCCTCCACCATAATCCACCTCGATCATATCGTAGCGGTGCTTAGGCGAAGCCCTGCGTCGGTAACATCATCATCACCGTCGTGCTGACGGAACTCTCCTTGGAAGCTCTGCTGGATCGGAGTTCGTGGGACGTCATCGAGCTGAACGTGTGCTGAACTCGGAGGTGCCGTGCGTTCGGTACTTGGATCGGTCGGATTGTGAAGACGTACGACTACATCAACCGCGTTGTTCTAGCGCTTCCGCTTTCGGTCTACGAGGGTACGTGGACAACACTCTTCCCTCTCGTTGCTATGCATCACCATGATCTTGCGTGTGCGTAGGATTTTTTTTGAAATTACTACGTTCCCCAACAGTAATATACATTGTGAGGAGGATATAAAGCAAACACTCTTTGAGTGTGTGCATGCTGGATGTAGTTGATATGAACAACATGACTTTACAAGTGGACCGGGCTGGAAGTGTAGTTCACGAAGAATAACTCTATATGCCGGAGTTAGCGCCATCGAACTATGATTCATCTAATATCAAAGAGCTTGTCCTTACATCAGCATGGCATATATGGTGGTGCCGAAGATAGGTAGTCCATGGTGAGCAAGTGTCGTCTCTCTCACATGTGGGCATGTCGATCTAGCTGATTACAAATAGCAATATTAAAGCATCTTGTAAGGGGAGTCCTAGCAAGATGAGTGTTTTGAAGAAACCAAAGGAGGGATTCATTTTGATTAATGTTGATGCATTTTATGATATGAATTCCTTATCTGGGGGCCTGAGTGGTTTCTCGGGACAATGCAAGGAGATTTCTGGTTGATTGCAATGAGCCTATTTTATATACAGTTGACGCGATTACAATGAAAACAATGCACGTTAGGAGAGGAGTTGAATTAGCAAATGAGTTGAGTCTTCACCACATTATTGTTCCCATCCCATGTCTACAAGGCTATTGAAGTCTCTAGGCGTACCCGGCCGGGGGAGGGGGGGCTCCTCGGCGGTTGTCGCTCCGTTTTATGAGGATGTTTGTGTCTAGGGTTCATCTTTCGACGCGGTAGAATTTATTTTTTGTAATAGGGATGCCAATTGTGTTGCATATTGTTTATTCGGGGTCTGCGTTTTGGGCAGGGGCAAGTATGTCCCTTCTCATCTCTGATTAGAGTAGTTCACTAAAGCTAGATGGTTATTTTTAATATGTGGCATTTTGTCTAGATACAGAGCAAACATGTGGCATATAATCAATTGCAAAGTAAAATGGGACATTTGACCCAGACACAACAAATGTGGGGCATATGATCAAATCGACCCATGCTAAACAGTCTCACCGTGGCGAATTGAGCGTAGCTCAAATGGTTAGCTCCCCTGTGGTGGAAGGCCCCACCATGGTACAAGTCATAGACTTGGCACTGGTATTCGCATTTTTCTAGATTTATTTCAGGTTTTCCGGCGATATTTGTTCTGTGAGAGAAGAGGTCCCCGTCGACTACGAAGGCTTCTGTGATGACTTCGTCAATCTTAAGATACTGCGCCGACTCGGCATTCCATAGGTGCCCATAAGAAACTGTAAGTGCGTGTATGTAAACATTTGCATTTGTAACCCCCGCAAAAAAAACTAACAGGGAACCGTCGATACAAATCCCTCACCTCATCCTCATGGCTGTTGAGCACAACAAGTTAAGCCAAACTGGAACTCGTGTTCCTTAGCGGCCGCTGCCCCAGCCCGATCCACGTGCGCCAATATTCTAACACGAACGATCTTCCAAAAAATATTCCAACACAAACTATACTAACACTAATTTTTTTTTATACAAGGAGTACATCCTACCGCGATCTTTGCATCGCCCGATCGTCTCCGGCGTATACGTAGTACTACTACGTGTACACGCACCCCCGTTTCTTTAATCCCGCGTACAAAAATCAATGATGACAACCGGCCCAGCTCACTGGAACCAGCCACGCCAGACAGCAGTACAAACTTTGGCAGCAGCGAACGAACGAGCGACCATCACGCAAAAATGCGTACGCATTTCGGTGGTTGTTTACAGCCAATTCCAAGAAAGCGGCGGCCGCGCAGCGCGGAATACTCCTATTTTTGGGGCAGAAAATAATGACTTGGTATACTCCCGTAAAAAAGTAGGGAAGAAATTGTTTGGTAGAGCCAGGTGGCAGTCGGCCTGCCTGGCTGGCTGGCTGACTGGCGACTGACTGACTGGCTGGCCTCCGTGCTCCAATGATTGGCGGAGCTGCCTAAATTAGCTCCATGGACGTCGAGAGGGCCTTTTGGCAGGAGACGGGCGGCCTGGATGATGATGGACGGGAACAAGGGAGCGGGCCGGTTTCACCGCCCGGATTCAGCCCGTTTCTACAGGAGTCAACGGCCGCCGCAAACGGCCACCAAGATTCCGTGAGGAGGGATCTTTTTCACCGGCGGCGTGGCCGGGCTAGGGGCACGCACACAAAGAGCCACCCTTCTTTGCACCGCACGAAAAGCACGAGGAACAAAGAAACTTGTGCTCACAATCTGAGATCTCGATTTTGATTTTGGTTTTGATGGCGTATCGCGATCAGATCCAGGGGATTCTAATCTAATTACTCACCTAAATATACGTATTTTAAGAGATTTTAATATAAACCACATACGGATGTATATAGACGTATTTTAGAGTGTAGATTCACTCATTTTGCTCCGTATGTAGTTCATATCAAAATCTCTAAAATAAACTTTATATTTAGGAATGAAGGGAGTATTTTATAGCACATGCACAATCTTCACAATCAATGAAATTGTGATATCCAGCACATATATACTTCCATAAAAGGTTGTATGCGCCAGCTTGAGTACATTCATTACAAATTAGTGAGTATCCAATTAACTGATTACCTCGCAAAGAAAAAAAATCATTGATTCACGGCAAAGTTTTCTTTGCGTAGAGTACATCAACGCTAGTCATGGTGTTTGTTTCTTTTTTTTTTTGAAAATTTCACGTCATATTCACTCATCCCGTAACGACTTGAATGTGTTATAGTACTATAGGTGAATATGCATTTTACATGCCTTATGTAGTTTTATCACAAATAAGTTATAATGGATGTACACCTAGCGCAACCATAAACCCCCTCAATGAAAGTAGAAAGAAAGAAGCCCAACGCCGACAACGAAAGAAACTTGTGATCAAATTATTAAGTGTCTACGTTAATGATAAAAAAATTTCACGCGAAAGTACACAACGGTAATTGTGGTATTCATTTTTTTAAAAGTTTGCGCCATATTTGTTTATCCTTAACGACTAGATTGTGTCATAGTATTACGTGAATTTATATTTTACATATCTTATCATGTACTCCTCTTCTTCTAATAGGTTCTAGTGTGTCCCTAGCATGATAGTAGATCCTCTTCAAAAATTCAAAAAAAATAAAACTAGACCATCTGCCAACGAAAAAAAGAAACCTAACATATGTTCTGGTGGGTTTTATCAATAGAATTTACTTAATTACTTTGTAGCACATGGGCAATGATCACGCTCGATGAAATTGTGATATCCGACACATATACGCTTCGGGAAAACGTTTTATGCTTCAACTCGTGTACATTGATTACAAATGTAACGAGCAATTAGTGGGTATCTACGTTAACGGCAATATTTTTTGAGTGCGAAAGTGCGTCAACGGTAACCGGGGTATACGCTTCCGTAAAACGGTTTATGCTCGAAATCATGTACATTGATTACAAATGACGCGCACAATTAGTGAGGATCTACATTAACGGCAATATTTTTTGCGCGCGAAAGTGCGTCAACGGTAACCGGGGTACTTGTTTTTAAAAGTTCGCGCCATATTCATCTATCCCATAACAACTCATGGTATCCATTTATTTTTGAAAAATTCACGCGCCACATTCATCTATCCATAACAACTCATTGCATTCCTTATTTTTCAAAAGTTTGCGCCATATTCATCTATCACATAACAACTCATGGTATCCATTTATTTTTTGAAGTTCGTGGGCCACATTCATCTATCCATAACAACTCATGGCATTCCTTATTTTTCAAAAGTTCACGCCATATTCATCTATCCCATAACAATTCATGGTATCCATTTATTTTTGAAAAGTTCGCGCGCCACATTCATCTATCCATAACAACTCATGGCATTCCTTATTTTTCAAAAGTTCGCGCCATATTCATTTTAAAAAGTACCCGATGAATTTATATTTTACATATCTCATGTACGTACATTTTTTCCTTCAAACCATTTATCTTGGGTGTACCTAGCACAACAATAAACCCTCTCCAAATTCCAACCGAAAATAAAAAGAAAGAAGACCCAACACCGTTGAAGGAGGAAGATTTACAGGGGTGGAAACCGTCTGTGATTTTCAGCGACAAATACTGCAGGGAGAGAGAATCCAAAGCCCTCCTTTGGGTTTGTCTCTTCCCCTCTCTCCGCCCCCTTCTCCCCACCCACCCCGCCCTGCTCTCCCCCCTCTGCGGGTGTGTTGTGGAGGGGAGGAGGAGCAAGAACCACGAGCTGCCGCTGCTGCTGCTGCTGCCAACGCTGCACAGCCTGGGCTCGCCGATCATTGATTGCGCATCTATTACCTTCCTCTTCTGTGCTAAACAATCACATCTATCCCTTATATATATCCTCCTGGTCCTTGCCAATCGCTCCTCACTTCTAGATTTCGGGGATTGCCCCTCCCTACCGTAGCTTTGCTAAGTAGTTGCTTCTTCTTCTTGGTTTTCTTGATTGCTTTGGGTCTCCGATTTTTTGGGTCCTCGGTTTCTTGGTCCTCCCCTGAATCTTGTAGAGTCTGTTCCTTTCGCCGTCGGTAGCCATGGACGACAGGATTCCGCCGCCGGCTCACCTGCAGCAGTACTCGCAGTCCCCTGTCCATTCTTCGCCTCATCACCACCACCTCAATTCCATGAGGTACTCTGCCTCATCTGAAAGAGAAAGGTGGGGCTCCTGCTTTGCTATCCCTGTTCTTGTTTCTTCCGGTCGAGTTTTTGTTTTTCGTTTTTTGATCCAGACACTTCGGAATCTTCCGTGAAGCACGAGATTTGATGCGGCCGGCGGAGATTCCTGCCTGGTTCCGGCCTTCTTCGAGTGCTGAGATTGTGACGGAGGAGTGATCTGTGGAGATAGGGATTTAGATGATTGCTCCTCGTTGATAGATTTATTTTTTTATGTAAAATTCGTCTGTAATAATTTGGTCATTTATTGATAGACGTGTGTATAATTTTACATCTTGCTGGATCTTGATGTGTAAATCTAATCAAAAGTTCTAGTTTTTTGCATCGTTTTGGTTTGCCTTCTGGTTATTTTAGATGCTTCAAATCATGATTGTACTTTCTGTCATATCGTATCAATCTCTCATGTGAACAACAGAGTTGGAGTGACCTGTTTTATCCTAATGTGCTTGTTTCTTCGGCAGGTATCTGGCTGAGTTGCTTGCTGAGAGGCAGAAGTTAGGCCCATTCATTCAAGTTCTTCCCTACTGCACCAGGCTCTTGAACCAAGGTTTATTTTTCTTTCAGGCACTACTGTGATTCTTCCTGTTTATATGGTCTTTAAAATGTAGATACTATGTGTTGTTCATGATGCAGTCAGTCATTCACTCACTATCACTCATAGCTATCTTTAGTTCAATCTGTTTTACCCTGAATCTGTTAGGTTATGGACTGTTGGTAATGGTTATAACTTGTCATGACAATTTGATGACCTGATATATCTTTGTGGATGTATGATGCTCTTCCTGTCCAAAAATATTGGTAACATTATAATTTGTTAGTCGATCGGGCAAGTTAAACCAGATCTTCCGTTAATAGATATCTCATATACCCTATCATCTAATATACTGGTAACTTGTCCAGTTCTTGGACATAAATAACTTTGCCCGCCTAACTCTCTTTCGTAATTGGCTTCACACTTTGGAATTTGATGCTTTTTATATCGACAACAAATATCTATTAAGAATGGTCACCATGTAGCTTATTCCTATTTTTTACTGTTTAAGTCTCTACTTGCTGCCATAATAAGGCATTGGATGTATTTGTATATATAACGCCTACTGCCCCCAATTTAGTGCAGGACAAGGGTATTGCTGTCATCACTGTACTATCGTATACTGAAAAACATTTCACTCACTGCCTCATCATTAGCATGTTTGTTTAATGCAGAGATTTTGCGGGCATCTTCTTTGCCACCTAACCATAATTTTGCTGATGCTGAGAGAATTGAGCATGGTAGCCCATTAAGGTTACCTGGCCACCCAGTGAATGGTCAACCAATGGATCTGGAGGGATGGTCAGGAAGGCAAGCAGAGGTAATGCAGATTCAAGCAATCGCTGATTATCATTGAGATTGAATTGCTATGTTGTAATTTCATTTATAGGATGGCTACCCTGATAAAATGAAAAGATTTTGCATGGATTGTGGACATTTTATGCATACCGGTCAGTTTTAACCTTGCACTAGTTTTCTGGAATGTAATGTACCGCAGTACCGGTATAGTATCATTGAAAATGCAGTCCCATTATTACCTGACTTATGTTAATGACAGATGAATATTATTTCTCCATTTTGACTCATCTGTTCCTTGCAACTAACAAAGGATCCCTTTGTTATTTATAATGTTGCCTTGTAGTTACTTGATCCAGATTTAACCCTTGCAACTATTTTTGCAATGACCCAGTTTCTTTATATTGGATCTTACTTATGTTAGGAAGTTATCTTAATTTATTCTATGGAGAAAATATCATTGAAAATGCAGCCCCACCATTACCTGACTTATGTTAATGGCAGATGAATATTATTTGTCCATTTTGACTCATCTGTTCCTTGCAACTAACAAAGAATCCCTTTGTTATTTATAATACTGCCTTGTAGTTACTTGATCCAGATTTAACCCTTGCAACTAATTTTGTCAAGGGCACAGTTTCTTTATATTGGATCTTGCTTATCTTAGGAAGTTATCTTAATTTAATTTATGGAGAAAATATTGTGTCTTTTTTCAGCATATGGGGGTTCTGCAAGCATCACCAATGAGCTGGAATGGTGCTCCAGCACTTGGTGGTACTCCTGTTGTCAAGAAACTTGTGAGGCTAGATGTTCCTGTGGACAAGTATCCTAACGTAAGCATGCATTACTTTAGGGCTTTCTATCACTTTATTAATGTGGTGTATGGTGTGTCTTGTCATGAATGATTTACACTCTTTTTGTTGTTACTAGTTCAACTTTGTTGGCCGTCTATTGGGGCCACGAGGAAACTCCCTGAAAAGAGTTGAAGCTACGACTCAATGCAGAGTTTATATTCGTGGGCGTGGATCAGTTAAAGACTCTGTGAAGGTAACTGAGCACACTATCATGTATTGTTCTCCAGTTCCTGATTTTAGCAGCGCTAAACCATTGGACAGTTTTAGGATGTTATACCATGTGTTACTGTCATAGTTATCATGTGGAATTAATTTAAGAGATTTATTCCCTGGTTGAATTGGCTAATATATTTAATTGCTAATACCATAAACAACTGAACCTTTATTCTGGCCTGATTGATATGCAATGATTGCCAAGTTATTTTAGGACTAGTAATACTGTCGGATTCTCATTGAGATATCTATTTAGAACTTACTATCACGTAGTCCGCACCAATGGATATTTCATCATTCAAATTTTATTACTGTATATATTTACTGCCACTTGCTTATTCTGAGAACTGAGCACTAGTTCAGTGGCGGGAGTTCAGTGGCCCACCCGCCCACCCGCGTTCCAGTCCGCGCAGCAGACTCCGCTGGGGTGCTATCCGCGTTGAATCGCGGAGAGATCTCATTGCTAATGACATTGTGAGACACAATGTCATGGTCTACGTTTTGAATATATAGTTTAACTGCAGTGAGTACTGACTAGTGACTGCTGTAAAAACATTCTTTTATCAGTGGGTGGTGGCTTATGTCACTAGTACTCTAGCTTTCTGTTCCCCTTAGCCTTCATTGTTTGGATCTTGTTATTCACTGGATACTGGTGATATATGTACATTCTATCTATCAATAGTATGATTCAGTAGACTGACCCTGTAATAAGTTTCTGATGCTAGTCTGCTGTATATAAGTTTCTTTAGATGCACTTATAAGCTTTTCTAATCTGATATCTTATTGCTCTGATGCAAACATAAGCTTTGAAATTATATCAGTGTTACGGTATATCAGCCTTGATCTTTAGTTATAGGCTTTGACATTGGACTTCTCTTTTATTTACCTGTTGCATAATAAGACCATTGAATTCTTGATACATGTAATATGTATGTAGGCTTGTTTAGATGCAAATGCAGGCTTTTCAAATCTGATAGTATCTTATCGCTCTGATGCAAACATCATTTCAGTGTTACGGTGTTACCCTTGGACACGAAATGCCTTGCTCTTTAGTTATAGACTTTGACATCGGGTTTTTCTTGTATTTATCTGTTTCATAATAAGATCATTGAATTCTTGATACATATAACTTATGCAATGTTTTGCTTCATTTCTGTTTTCCCGCGCCCCCTAGCGATATGAATGAATTAATGAGTATATCATTACTGTAATATAGGAAGAGAAGCTGAGAGATAAGCCTGGATATGAGCACCTCAATGAGGCACTGCACGTGCTTGTGGAAGCAGAGTTCCCAGCAGACATTATTGATGTGCGTCTAAACCAGGCTGTGACCATCCTGGAAGATCTTCTCAAACCAATGGTAAGCACATTTGTTTCCTGTTTCACTCCCATTTTGTCTCCACGATTTTGACATGCCCTTTCTAACCAGTGCTGTCATTGATCAGGATGAGTCCATGGACTACTACAAGAAGCAGCAGCTGAGAGAGCTGGCCATCCTGAACGGCACTCTGAGGGAGGAAAGCCCAAGCCCCCACCTTAGCCCGAGCGTGTCCCCCTTTAACTCCGCCGGGATGAAGCGTCCGAAAACGGGGCGGTGATCTACAAAAACTTGGTGTCTGAATCTGATGACAAGGGTGGAGATGATTGGTGTTGCATATGCCGGGATGATGAGTGCTGGCCTATGCCTGTCATGATCTGCGCGCTTTACCAACCGTATGATGGGTCCGTGGTCGAATGATGATCCTTGGTGGGCTTGATTGATGTTTGACGCTGTTCCTATTATTTATTCTTTCTGTGCAATCTGACTTTGGAAAAAAAATGACATTGTTTATTGGTTTGGGGTAAGTTAACAAGGCCAGGTGGCCATCCAAGTGTCGGACAATAATCAGCCAGGTATTGTGTGCCTGGAAGAAATAGCTGTAATATGATATTTGTCATGTGCTGGTGCTTTTGTGTGCTAGTAGTGGTAGTACTAGACAGGCAGGCAGACAGGCTCTGTTAATGATTGATTTGCATTCATAATTTCCCTTTCCTTGTCTCCCTTTGGCGTGTTGCCTAAGTACCAACCTAGGTTTTAGGCTTTAGGCAGTAGTGTCCTTTTTGTCTAAGTAGCAGTATCGAAATTGGATGGTCAGTATCAAGTACTGTAGGATCATAGTGTCGTAAGGTACTGTCATGCATATGGAATACTGACAACCATGCTAGGAAGGATGTCTCCTACGTAGTAGAAAATATTATCTAAGCAAACTTGTCTAACTTTGTAGGTTACCATTCACAATATCCAAGTAGTTTAGCCTGCCTCTTTGATTTGAAGGATTTTTCAAAGAAATTCTAGAGGATTAGGGTCCATGGGATTTTTTTCTTATATTGTTTGTTTGATTCCTAGGATTGAATCCTACGGGAACTTTTCCCAAGGATTACCTTACACTAAAATTTTCAATTCAAAAACATTTTCATAGGAATTTTAGTATCCACTGTTTGATTCCTAGGATTGAATCCTACGGGAACTTTTCCCAAGGATTACCTTACACTACAATTTTCAGTTCAAAATTTTTAATTGGAGTTTTAGTATCCACTCCAACCTTTTAGCCTTCTTTGGTTCATAGGACAGGAATATCTCATAGATAGAAAACTTGTCTAACTTTTTAGGTTACCATTCAATATCCAAGTAGTCATCTGTTGAGAGCCTCTTTGATTTGAAGGATTTTTCAAAGGAATTCTAGAGGATTAGGATTCATGGGATTTTTTCTTCTTATATTGGTTGTTTGATTTGTAGCGTTGAATCCTATGGGAACTTTTCCCAAGGATTACTTTGCACTAAATTTCATCGGAATTTTAGTATCTAGTCCAACCTCTTTAGACCTCCTTTGATTTACAGGAATTTTATAGAAATTCTATAGGGTAGGATCCTACAAGGAATTTTCCTTTGGTGTTCTTTGGTTTGTAGGAATTGATTCCTATTCATATGTAGGATTGGTTCAAGTCCTTCACATTTCAAAGGGAAACGAACATTGGCTCGGACTAATGGAAAACTTCCTATCCTATTATAAACCAAATGACATATCCTTTCATATAAAAATTGTCATATCAATTCTTATGACTTTCTTATTCGTATGATATTCCTACATGAACCAAAGGAGGCCTTAAAAGATTTCTTTGTTTTCCTCATGGTGCATAGAATATGCATGATTTCCTATTCCTAAGTTTTAGGCCAACTCTACCGCGCGACCCTATCTTGTCCGGCCACGTTCGTTTGGGGTAAAACGTACAAACGAGGCGGCCCAGCGCGCGACGGCCCGGACCCATCTTGTCCGTTTTGTGTCCGGGCCGACCCATTTCGAGCGCAAACATGCGCCGGGTTTGGGTCGCGACGGACACCAAACGGACGCGCGCCTCGTCCGCGTCGGGGCAGCATGGCAGGCGGCCACCTACCTCCCACCCGCCCACATCAATGCGCATGAGCGGGCGGCCCCACCTGTCATCCGCACATCGAAAGGTCGCTGTCCTTCTTTAAGTGGGAAGCGTGGACGGGTCGTCGTCCACACTGCCCCACGCCACCCCGCGGCCTCCTCGAAACCCAACAGCCGAACCCAAACCCTAGCCAAGAACTTCGCCCGCCGCCGCATTCGCGACCATGGGCCTCTGGAACTACGGCCGCAAAGGCAAGCACGACCGCGAGGCTGGTTCCTCGTCGGGACGCCGCCGTGGCTCGGTGAAGAAGGAGAAGCCCGCGTCGCCATCGCCACCACGTCGGGCCCCCACGCCGCCCGCGTTCTCCATCGCGCCACGACCGCGGCGAGCACGACCGGCACTACAACGAGGCGTGCCGTCGCGGTATTGAGACGAGGCGCGGCGCCGCAGCGCGCCCACCTCCCCAATAATCGCACTGTCGGCCGACCGCGTGCCGATCCCGCCCGTCCCGCAGAGCGGCCGTGCGCCGCCAGGAGATCCAGCGCCGCCGCCGCCGCCTCCTCCCGAACGACCTCTACTACGACGAGAGGTACGTCCCCGACTCGCCATTGTGGGACACTTGGCTCCGCGATGAGCACGACGTGCGGCGGGCGTCGTTCTTCGCCGCGCGACGCCGACGGCATGGCGGCCACGTGAGCCTGGCGACTTCAGCGCTAGGGGCGTCTGTAGTGCGCTGACTCGACATACACGCCGCCGTCGCCATCTCCATCGCCACCCCCACCTCCTCGCATGACGGCGGAGGAGGAGGCCCGGCTCATGGCGCGTGTGCTGTAGGACTCCAAGCACACGCACGACGAGCGCCAATGGGCGGACCTCGAGGAGACGATGGCCCTCTCCGCGGCCGGTGATGTCGCCATCCCCGAGCTGGAGATGGCGCCGAAGGAGGAGGTGGTGGAGGAGCCGCCGGTGGCCGCGTTCCACCCTGACACAGTGGGCGAGGTGGAGCTGGTCATGCTCCCGAGCAGATGGCGGCCACTGGGGCTAAGCGGTGCCCCACGCCGCCCTTGATCGCCGGGCGGGAGGCCTCGCCTCAGAGGAGGTGGTGCGAGCACCGCCACCTTCCACCCGCCGCCCCGTGCACCACGGACCGCCGCCCACTGTGGACGCCGCCGGACTACGTCGACCTCGTCCGACAGACGACACGGCGGCGATGAAGACGGCGACGGCCACGGCCACGGCATCAACGGCACGCGGCGAGCGCGGAGGCGTTTTTATTTTGGTTTTATGTTAATTATGAACCGGGCGTTTAAGTGGATGAGGTGGCGGGCGTTTGTGGCGTAACCCTATATATGTTTTATGTTTTTTTAACTGCGTTTATTTACCTTTTTTAGTCATTGCATTTTAAGTTTTTAAATTTTTTTATTCACGTTCACCCCGGACAGGTTTTGGGATGCGGCCGCGCGTTGGGCGCACCCACGACCCATCGGACAACCGCGGACATGGGCGAATCCATCGGCGCCCTAAAGGGACAAAATTCGGCCAAACCGGATGTTCGCTTGGGGTCGCGCGGTGGAGTTGGCCTTAGACCTTTGGGCAGGTTGCATGTTACCATGTTCCAAATGATGGCATGCAAACCTGAATACTCCCACTGCATGTTTTGACCGTGGCAGGTAGGTTGAGCTGTGACTCATGTCATGTGCACGGTGGCAGCCAATAAAGCGGCCGATCTGTCACAGAGAGAGAGAGGGAAGAGGAAAGCTCTCAATCATTCTGCCCGCAGCCTTTGCCAGGGCAGCTTCGCATAAAACGTCATGGCTAGATTTTCTCTCACTCACTCACTCACATGCCTTTCTCTGCTCTGCTCTCCTCTGGTGTGGTGGTCCTCCC
Source organism: Aegilops longissima (assembly GCA_021605205.1). Lineage (NCBI taxonomy): Eukaryota > Viridiplantae > Streptophyta > Magnoliopsida > Poales > Poaceae > Aegilops > Aegilops longissima. The sequence continues at coordinate 650,451,825 of CM038678.1, read as the reverse complement.
GTGCGGAAAGTTCGAATCAGGGGACGAGAGTAGTTTTCTAGGCCTTACTTTACCACTGCTATACTACTAAGTACTATGGTACCGTACTTCACATGTACTCCCTCTCCCCGGGCCTCAAAATAAGCGTCGCTCAGCTCATTTAGTACAAAGTTGTACTGTGGTACTCGTAGTAGTGTTTTGGTGATAGAATCTCTGATGATCTTGTCCGCTCTGGTCCTGGAGAGACCTGGACTAAGAAAATCTGGAGATGCGGCTGGAGCAGCAGCTGCAAACGCTGACCGTTGATTCACTGATCGATCAACAGCCTAGCGTGTTACTTGGAACTTTGAATTGTACACTCACCAGCCAGACTTCCCTTTCTTGCCCTCCAATGGTATGGGAGACAGCTGACACCGATCAAAACGAAATCATTAATCGCGTTTCATTTTCGCCTGACGCAGGAAGCGTTTGGTGCATGTACTACTGCCGTGGAGGAACGCAAATCTTGCTTAACAATGATGCCCCAGAAAAGAAGTATGAACAGCAGTGACTCCAGCGAGGTGACGTTGACTACTAATCAGCAAATTAAATACAGACGGCATGATTAACGAGACGGAGAAAGATTTGATTTGAGGCGATGATGCGCGAGGCCCCGAGTATTTCAATGCGAAACAGCGATTCTACAGACGAACAATATATGCTACCGACAGCGACGCCGCGCAGGATATTCCGGTGGTGCGGGGACGGCGTCGCGGTCACATGATGCTCGCGTCCTCGCACATGCCTTGACGAAATTGATCCTTCACGAGGGTAGAATACTGACGGCGTATCTCGCTGAATCCCTGGAATTATTCAGATGGAACGTCAGACAAGCAGGAGGCTGTTTCGGGTTCCATGTGGCGTGTTAAGCTTCTGATAAATACTGACCTGTTTGTTCATGTGATGTTCGCGCTACATACGCCTCCACTTGTCAAGCTCCTTTGTCGTCGCTTTGATCAGCTTCCTGGTGCTCTCCATCACCTCATCAAACAGGATATCAAACTCCTGACTGCAGATTTTTTTTCATCGTGTTAAAAGAATGAGATAACATGTGAAGTTAGACATGTCGAAGACAGTTCACATCAAGTGTATGAACCAGCCGATTGACATTTATAATAACACATATAAGCAGATTCTAGGTCAAGCAAGCCCCCTCTGTGGATGCAAGCATGTCGAGCAACAGGAGAAGCCCAAATGGAGCCATTTTTTGCGTTAGTACAAAGCTTAGAGTGAGTTGCTGCTTACTCATAAGGAAGGCTCCTGGAGTTCTGAAATGATCTCCTGATGTTTGAATATTTCCCGTTCTCGTCATATGCAATCCCCTTTCCAAAACCATAGCCAAAGCCTATTCCTATTCCACATCCAGCACCAGCTCCAAATCCCAGCTGTAAACCAGGGAATCCAGCTCCAATTCCTGCGCCTGTTCAGCCAAATAAGAAATGAGAAAGGAACAGGCAAGATAATTTCATGTTAAATAATGCCTGCAGTCAACATATGCAGAACTAGTTGTGTTATGGTGTTCAGAGCCGTGGGCTAAATAATTTGTTCTTCCCAAAGGCATTCCCTCCACATGAACCCTGAAGTATTTAGAAAGCCAATATCATCTTGTATTTTGTTACAACTAACACGACTGATTGAAGTGGGAAGCACAACTAGGAGCAGGCGCTTGTGGCAATATTTGCAGTGTTGCAGATATTTATCAAGGCGGGAGCAAAATGTACTTTGATCGATGCATAGAAAGATGCAGTCTAATATAGCGCAGATGACCTCAAGCATCTATGTGCATATCTAAAAGCCTTACTTACTGCTAGAATTAGAAATATTGACATCAGAGAAATCTCGATCACCAGTACTTGTTTATTTGTTTTAAGTTTTTAGACTGGAAAGTTATATGAGTAGCTGCCTCCATTTCGAGTGGTCAACTGAGCTCTGCATGATGACCAAATTTACCTTCCTGTATCCCCTTATCTGATTGATTTGCTACTTCTAGGCTCTCTGTCACCAGGTACACTATACCAACTATATAATTCCCGAATCTTAGCTGCAATTTCCTCTTCAGATAAGCTTCAAGCCTATCATTTAGAATATACTAGTACCATACTATTTAGGCATTCCCATAAAGGCACTGCGTGCTTGTCCAAAAAAGACACAGATATTCTGCATAACTAGTCATCCACACTCAACCTTTTGTTGCGGCTGGGAAGCGGCTAGATTGCTAGTAAGCCCTATAGCATTGCACGGTTGCACACACATTTCCACGTTTATTTACGAAGTGGGTTGAGCACATAATTTGACAGGAATTCCATAGTACGGGAATCATCCAGAACCCAATATTCCATATACAGACCTAAATTACCGCACCTGAGTTACCTGAACCCTGCAGTCTTCCCACTCCAAAAGCTGCTGACAACATGCGACTGATTAGAAGTGCAGAATACGTTTGCAGGGTTCAAACAAATAATGGTCTCGAATCGAATTACTCGAATTAGCTACCCTGATCCTGAAGGTGTGGCACTGACGGGTCCCGAATCCTCGCACACTATTCGCCACTGAATATCCGAACTAAACACGGGCAGCCTATTCGGTGGCAGGCGAACATGTGTCCATGCCCATCGCCGATTCAACCCAGGTCGACGGAGAGGAGGCGGAAGAAGGCGTGGGGAAAGCTGGGGAGGCACGTACCGCCGATGAGGCCGACCCCGACGCCGACGCCGCAGCCGGCGCCGATGCCGAAGGAGGGGCCCAGCTTGCCGAGCGCGTCCGACCTCACCATCGGAAGGCCCCACCTGGACGAGCCCCTCCTGCCGCCGCCGTACGCCATCTCTCTCCCTCGCTCGCTCGCCCCGTGCCCGTTCCGAAGGTTCGGGAGAGTTCGATATCTCCTCTCTCTCGGCGACTGGGGCGGGGAGGAGGGAGGGGGGGAGTGGGGGACGGTGACGAGAGTGACGGCTGAACGGGTCCGTCTGGCCACGCCTCGCCGCCCGATCGGCCTCGTGATCCGTGCACGCGCTGGGTTTACGCAACCGCTCACACCAAGGTTTGCGCTCGTCGTTAGAGCATCTCCAATAGCCGCGCAACGAGCCGCGCGCAAAAACGATTCTTGCGTCTTTGTTAAATGCGGTTTGGCGCGATCAAGCGGTAATGGCTTCTAGCAGACGCGTTAAAATTGAAAGCGTGTGCGTATTTCCGTGGCAAGGCTTAAAATCGCAGCGTGCTAAACATTGCGTATATTTTTTTTAATAAAACGATATATAAAATTCATAGATAGAAAAAACGATACATAGATATTTTACATAGTTCCATAGCATAGATAGATAAAAACTATTAGATAGTGCAACGACATAGATAAAAACTACTAGATAGTGCAACTACATACGCAACTACAGCCTACTCCCAGTCGTAGTTGTCATCGTCATCGTCGCCATCCTCGCTGGCCTGGTCCGAGGTATCGAGCCACATGTCTTCCCAACGATCATCATCAGACGTAAAGATCGTCTGACCACCATTCTCAACGATTTCGCACTGGGATAGCGCCAGGGCCTTCCGCCGACGCCTGTCCAACCGCTCATCGCGGCGCCTTTGCGTCTGCTCCTCGCGGCGCCTTGCCCAGTAGGCTTGCTCGTAGATGACGTCCTCCGGGTGGCGCTGGCGCCACTCCGCCATGACCAGCTCGTCCTCATGGGCGACGAGGAGGCGGCGCTGCCGCTCAGCGTGCTCCACACGGTCTTATGCCGTGCTAAGACGAGGCGGCGGGGCGACGTCCAGCGCCTGCTGGAGCGTGTGGACGTCGTGGAAGTTCATCTGCTGGCGCGGCCTGCCTAGGCGCCACGCCGCGGGCGGCCTCGTGCGCCATCTCGAAGGTGCCGAGGCCGAGCCAGAGTTGGCCGGACCGTATCTCGGAGTAGAACCCGCCGTTGGGGCGCCGACGGACGCCGCGGTAGCCCAATGCTCCTCGGCGACGCGGCGGCATGGTGGCGCGTCGGTGGCGGGGCGCTGGAGCGGTGGCGCGCGTGGCAGCGGAAGCAACCGAGGAAGCGGTGGAGGCGTGCGTGGCAGCGGAAGAGGAAGAGAAGTGTGTGGAATAGACGCGTGGCGAGCGCCGCATTTTATAGGCGCGCCGGAAGCGGTGCGCCAAAAATAGCGCGCGACCTGCCGCCTTTTCCCGCGCACGCGACTTTCCCGCCACCGCTGGAGCGCGCCGAAACGTCCCGCGCGCACTAAAAACTTGGTTTACCGCACACGCGCGTCTTTTGGCGCGGCTGTTGGAGATGCTCTTAGGAAGCCGCTTCAGTGCAAGTGCAGCATCCACCATTCTTTCTCTTCGAAACTGCCCGGTCGAGACTTCAGACCCTGTGTGTGTAGTGTGAACCATTTTTTGAGCACCATTGACCTGGAGATTCGTGATTCCATAAACGTTCATATGATGGTGATCATGAAAAGTGCTCCCTCCGTTCCATAAATTTTGTCATGGTTTTAGTTCAAATTTGAATCATACAGCTGAAAGGACATGCGGTGCCCCCATGTGTGCTTTTGGTAATTGATGACATTCTCTATGGACTAATGATTGCATTGAGTTATATTTGAAGGATTTTTCCATAGGCATTTCTTGAAGTCCATGTGTTGGTTTCAAGGAGTTTATGGGTTGACCAAGGTGCTATTAAGGAATTATCCAAAGATTGGTCATGTGAGTGTTGGGCTTATTGCAAGCATGTCTTGAAGAAGAAGATTGTGTGATCATTCATGTTTACCTTCAAGACATCATCCAAACGAAGAGAGTTGGAAAGATTCAAGGTTGATCAAGACTAAGTCAAGAGTGAATCAAGTTGATCAACTCACAAAGCGTAAAGGATGTACCGAGAGGGATCAAGTGATCCCATGGTATGGTAAGCATTGTCCATTGCACTTTGTGTATTAACCCATGTTCTATGTGAGAGTCTATGTGAGGTTAGGTACGTGTCCATGGGCTTGCGTCAAGAGGAAGATATCATACAACCCATGGAAAGGATGACATCAAGTGGTGATCGTCATCAAGATTGATGTGTGCAAGTTCAAGTGGAGCATCACGAAGAGATCAAGTGCTTGAAGCTTGCCATCCATTGTGGTGTCAATGGACTTGTGAAGATGTGCCGAAGAGTGGCTCACCCATAGTGGAGTATGGGGGAGCAATCATCTAGTCTCCATCGACCCAACACAATCAATAAAGGTGGTCCTTCTTGAGGACGACAAGATCGTCATCATCTAGCTCAAGTGGATCATGTGCAAGGAAAAGGTTTTCCCTTGATAGGTTTTCTATTTTACCGGTCTCATGGTGGTAGTTGGGAGACCGGGTTATAGGATCGATAGCCGTACTATCAAGGGGGGCTCTCAAGTGAGTAGCTTGATCGTATCGTTCGTCGAGAGCTCAAACCATTGCATCCTTGCATCATGTTTCTTGGTTCTTGTTTGGTTCTCTTTATGAGTCTTAGAGCTTATGGTCATCTTGATGACAAGCTTGAGTGCATCGAAAACGGAGTTTGCATGTGTCTTCTATGATGCTTTCGGTGTTGGAGGTTTTATCGGTCTTATCCGAGGAAGGGTTCTCACCATTTTATTTTGGGCCTTTTCTCCTTTGCTTCATATTGTTATTTCTATCAAGATTGTGTTAGTCCTTGTCGCTAGCTTTCCAACAAACTTGGTTTCGTCGAATTCGGAGTCCGTTTGCAGAAGTTGTGTCAGTTTTGGTGTCCTTAAAAGGGGCTGCTGCGGATGTAATTTTTTTAGTACCGCTCTTGGGAGCGGTACTACCGCTTGGAGCAGTACTACCGCGACTACTTCCGTGGCTACTTCCGCTCGGGACCAAAAACTCGTCACAAGTCCAGCGGTGGTAAGCACGGATGTAATTTTTAGTACCGCTTGCAAACAGTAGTACCGCTACCCCTAGCGGTAGTACCGTGAGGTCAAGCGGTACTACCGCTCCGACGGTTCTTCTGGCTTTTTTGCCTCCTCGCTGTTGTGTTTCAAAGGGCTACTACCGCGGTAGTACCGCTCGGTGCGGGCTGTGAGCATAACGTTTGGATTTTTCCCCACCTATAAAAGGGGGTCTTCTTCCCCAATGAACCTTATCCTTTGAGCTCGTGTTCTTCCCCCATTGTTGACCTTCTTCGAGCTTGCTAACTCTCAATCCCTTCATGGGTTCTTGCTAGTTTTGAGGGAAAAGAGAGGAGATCTGGATCCACATTTCCACCAATCACTTTCTCCTCTATGTGAGGGAACCCCTTGGATCTAGATCTTGGAGTTCTTGGTGTTCTCCTTTTGTTCTTCCTCTCATTTTCCTCCCTAGCATTAGTTGCTTGGAGGATTTGAGAGAGAAGGACTTGGGCACTCCGTGTGCCCTTGCCATTGCATTTGGTGCATCGGTTTGAGTTCTCCATGGTGATACGTGGAAGTTACAAGTTGAGAAGCTTATTACTCTTGGGTGCTTGGTACCTTTTGAGCTTGTTCCTCTTGGGTGCTTGGGCGCCCTAGACGGTTGGTGGTGTTCGGAGCTCAATCATTGTGGTGTAAAGCTCAAGCAAGCGTCGTGGTCTCCAATTAGGTTGTGGAGATCGCCCGAGCAATTTGTGGTGCACCGTGACCGCCCCAAGGGTTGCCAAAGTGTCTGGGTTCGGTGACCGTCCCCAAGGGTTGCCATTTATGCGGGTTCGGTGACCACCCTCAAGGGTCCCTTAGTGGAATCACAGCATCTTGCATTGTGCGAGGGCGTGAGGAGATTACGGTGGCCCTAGTGGCTTCTTGGGGAGCATTGTGCCTGCTGCACGCTCCAAACGGAGATTAGCATCCACAAGGGTGTGAACTTCGGAATACATCGTCGTCTCCGCGTGCCTCGGTTATCTCTTGCCCGACCCCTTTACTTATGCACTTTACTTTGTGATAGCCATATTGTTCCTTGTCATATATCTTGCTATCTCATAGTTGCTTATCTTGCTTAGCATAAGTCGTTGGTGCACATAGGTGAACCTAGTTGTTGTAGGTTTTGTGCTTGACAAATTAACCGCTAGGTTTATTCCGCATTTATTCAAGCCTCTACCGTAATTATTTTAAAACGCCTATTTCAACCCCCCCCTCCTCCTCCTCTAGGCAACATCCACGATCTTTCAACAACTTTCCTGAAGAAATCATAGGGTCCTGTAGATACTGCAGGACAAACATCAGGATGTTTCACAGACAATGCTTGAAAATTGAAGCCTATACAAGTGCCACTTGGCAAACTGCGCCTGCTTATTATAACTGTGAGGAGGTTGATTGGTGCGTACACCTTTGCCAACAACAACTGTAAGCTTTAGCTGCCCGCACGGTTGGGGGCACCAAAAGAAAGAATGAGAAACATGTTGCTTATAGCAGGATGGTTGCTCAAATCAAAAGGCAACTCCTGTTTACATCAACAATTACAACAAATGGCGCGCCGGCCGGATCTCTGCTCGTCAGACCTCACCGCAAACTTAAATAGATCACAGGAAAATTGGTTAAATTGACTGGGTGTGAGTGGGGGACATTTTACATAATATACGGTGTCTGTAAGGTTAATCACAAGCTAACAATTCTTGACAGCATGTACGCGTCTTCGAGCTCCCCCGCCAAAGCTTCGTTAGTTTCCTGCAAGTTAGAGCAGGCATTAGAGGAGGCATAGAGGCAGTGCAAGTTAAGACCTATTTTCTCCATTTCAATTTTAAAGAGAAAACATATTGTGCTGATAGCATGTGACAACAGGGTAACTTTTCTGTGTTTCACAAATCGAGTACCATACCGGTGAATTCGGAATGTTATTTCTTATTATGTACTGCGCCAATGCGCCGTCCCCCCGGAGAATTTTAGCCCCGCACCCAGGCCTGTCAACGGAACCAATGGCCTCCTCGTCCACCACAACAGCATCTACTCGCTCATTTCCAGCTTTCTCGTCTGGGATCTGTTTACGAAGAATGTCAGAACGTATGCCTCGATTTTGCAGCGTTCATTACAGAAAACTGCAAGCAGCTACCTCGTACATGGCCTCCAGTAGAATGGTCTCTAAGAGGGCTCTTAGACCACGTGCACCAGTGTTCTTGACTATGGCCTTCTTTGCTACTATTCTCAGTGCACCGTCAGTAAAGTGCAGCTTAACCTGAAGAATCGGGGAAAAGGGAATGTTAGAAATTAGCGCAAAGAAGCAAGTCTATAATCACTTCCATGTTTTAGTGGACTCACATTGTTCAGGCTAAACATTTTCCTGTATTGTCTTGAAAGTGAATTCTTTGGTTCTGTAAGAACCTGAATGCAGATCAAATCACTTCAGTTAGCTTCAGCAGGCTAGCCATATGAAAATCGTGCAAGAACTTATACAGACGTCGGATCATTTAGTTTATGTGAAAGGGAAGAACAGAACATGATTCTGAATGAAGGAGGACATCAAAGGCTTAAACCAGCAACTTCACGTGGATACTCAAATAAGAATACATAACATTTTACCTGAACAAGCTGATCTTCATCGAGAGCTGCCAAACTAACTAGAATGGGCAGGCGTCCAATGAACTCTGGTATTAGGCCAAACTTTGCAAGATCTCCACTCTCAACCTGCCAATCGGCATGTTCAGGATTATGTGAAGAATATTTTTGTGAGATAAAAGGCTGCTCCAATTACTGAGGAAATGATCAGAGCATCACAGGCGCTGTCGATAAATCAATCAGTAGATATTGAAATGCTTACAGATTCTAACAAAGATGACGTGACCGTTGGACTGGTCACTCCTGAACTTCTCATGTTTGTACGAATGGGTGCCCCAAATCCTATAGATGAATCTTGTCGTCTGCTTTATGTAAGAAGTCGGAGTTAAATTCCAATCCTCGTGGAGATCACAAGTACGAACTTAAAATGTTTGCAAAATAAGTCATTTCTATAATCATAAAGTCTGCAGTACCTTTCAGAAATAGTCTTCTCCAAATCAACAAAAGCACCACCACATATGAAAAGAATGTCTTTGGTGTCTATCTGCATTAGAATAAGATTTGTTACAGGCTTAAAATGCTCCTAATGAGCAAAGTAGCTGAGAAACAAAAATATCATGCTCTTGGACATTTCCTCCACAGTCCCGTGGATCAATGCTATTACCATCAACAGGCAGCCTTTATAAAATAGCCAATAACTGTAGCCAGTTCTACTCTAACCAAGAGCATGGTGGCCTTTTAGTTGTGAAAACATGCTTTCTGTTTCTAAGTTCACTATTTAGTTAAGTGGAGTGTCATTTGCACACATAAAAATATCCGTTTGAAGAAACTCTTTTATTGAATGCAATTAATTCTCAATCCATATGATACTAGATGTATATATGATACTGAACATATTTTTTTAAGCACCGGGTAGGGATATAACCTGTATACTATCATTGCGAGAATTTTTACGAGATCCCTTTTCAGGAATGGTGACAACCTGTGTACAAAGCATAACTAAGTTAATACCCAAGATACAACATACTGCAGTAGCTCATAGCAAAACCGAAAAAAGTAATAATCAAAGTAACGCAGTATCACCAGATTTTAGACACTAATGGTTTGATCACTCCAGCTATGAGAACAAAAAGAAGAATACCAATAATAAGTGGGATCACTTACAGTTCCCTCTAGGATTTTTAACAAAGCCTGTTGAACACCTTCACCAGATACATCTCTACTAACACTTGCACTCTCTGCCTGCAACGTAGTTATTGTTTACAAACTTCCCGGCTAAAAAGCTACTCAGCAAAAGGGAGAAAAAAGTCGGTACCTTCTTTGTTATTTTATCTACTTCATCTATGTACACTATCCCTTGCTGGGCAGCTTGAACATTATATTCGGCCTCCTGAAAATAAATTTGGAATGTCACAAGGGCCAACAAATCTTAAATTTCTTTCTGAACAACAATGTGAGCACATGCAAAGGGAAGGCATTAAATAGCGAGCCACACATACCACTAGTAACTTCTGCAGTATCGACTCTACATCTTCACCTACATATCCAGCCTGCAAAATGCTGTCAAATTTAGTAATGAAATACCAGTTCACTGTATAGAAATCTACTACGATATAAACTCTTGACAAAAATACTTAGCGGAGAAACTCGGAACTCAAAAGTTAAGCAGATTATAAGATAGGGGAGTATTGGTTGAAATGTGAATTCTAGCGAAGCACACAATTAGAGTCTAAGAGCAGAGCAACTATGTTAATCATTGAGCATTCATGAATAGATCAAATGGATTTAAGTAGGAATCTTCTCAGGCAGTTCCCCAAACAAAGTGACAGTGAAATGGTGATGCCCTTGCCTGTGTTAATGATGTCGCATCAGCTATAACAAATGGTACATTTACAATGCGTGCTAATGTTTTTGCAAGCAATGTTTTTCCTGTCAGCAGATAGCACGAAGAAAGATATCAGTGTCAGCTCCAACTTATAATAAATCTCGTTATACATGTATATTGAAAATGCTAGTTAGAAACGTCGAAGATTAAAATAAAAAAGCTGACCTGAGCCAGTTGGACCCATCAGAAGTACATTGCTTTTATCTATCTCTACATTATCGTGATCATCATTTGCAGCGTCTGGACACCCAGAATTGTCCGCAGATCTAGATAGAACAACATCACAAATATGCCATTTAAAAGCCAGAACATGGCAATTAACAACTACTGGGAGTACATTTGAAACACAACCCATTGAATTAATACATCACCAATGTGTAAAAATACTTCAGCATTTGTCTTTCATGATTTGCTGATGTGGAGATATGATAAAAAGGCTATACTGAGGCAGGTAGTTACAGGACAGAGACTAACCCTTTCTGTACAGTTGCGTTATATACTCTCTTGTAGTGGTTGTATACGGCTACTGATAGAACCTGAAACAAAAGTAAGAGTTTGGATATGTATGTTGGAATTATGGTATGTTGTGTTCTGAAGAAACATATACTATGCTGGAAAAGAAACACAAGGTCATATTTGTTGCATTTTACTCCTTCGATGAGTGAAAATAATAGATATCCAGTAAACCTGCGACAGGATGCATCATAGGTACTTCCAAATACAAACACAGAAGGATCATATCCAATGCGTACAAATTTTATAAGTAGCACCAGGAACTCTTGCCTAATTTAGTTTACAGCATATCTGCATACCCACGAGGCCACGAGTAGTACATACTACCTCGGTACCAAAATACACTTTTGTAGGCTAGTTAGAGCCTACAAAAACGTATTACATTTTGGTATGGAGGTAGTATATGATAACCTGTACATGCAATTATTCTATAATCAGCAGCATCCAGCATTGATGATCATATACCATTTACTCAGCCCTGATTTGTCAATCTTGAATCACCAGAACCCAATTCTACATTTCTACTAGAAACACTGACAGTCGTAGTCGTCCATCAAACATATTAATTACCAGCATATCATCCAACTATATTCTCACAGACCAAAAATTCGGAGAACCACCATTGAACAAAGCAACCACAAAAATGCAGAGTGAATTTTAATTTAAGGCACAGTCAGCTAGTACTTAAAACCAGGTGCATTTCTGCGTTACCGCAGCAACCAGCTGTACACTATTTCACTCAATTATGTCAACTGGCCCAGGACGATTCACATTAAAACCCACAATTCACCAACCTACCACTGAATTGTCCTAGTCCTACGAACTACATTGCAGATTGCACCACGTACGCCAGCACTCCGCAACGATCGCACCAATTTGGGTCAATTCAACCAGAATCGAGGAAAAATGGGCGCACCTTTTTAGCCTTGCCCTGCCCGATGACGAATTCATCGAGTCTCCGGCACATCTCCCGCGGCGTCGGGAGCTCCTCCCCCAGGGTGGCGCCTCCCCACCACTCCCTCTTGGGCGCCGCGCTCGTCCCCTCCCCGCCCGAGGAGTCCCCTCCGTTACCGTTGCCTCCACCGCCGCCGCCGCCTCCTTCCTCCCTCCCTCTCCTCCTCCCCTGCTTACGTCGGGTGGGGGGGACCTGCGGCGGCATCTGCATCGGGGGAGCCTGCGGCGGCATCGGAGGCCAGTCGTCCGGCGGGCGCTCCGCAATCCACCTCTTGATCCGGGAGAGGTCGCCCCTGGGCGCGTCCTCGCCGTCGTCGCCCGCGACGCCGCCGGGGATCTCGAGGAACGCGCCCCGCATGGGGTCGATCCGGTGGGCGCGGAATAGGAAGGCCCCTCGGCACGTGGGGCAGACGCTGGCGCCGTCGTGGTGGTGCGGGTGGGCGCCCGCGCCCTCGGAGCCGCAGGCCGCGGCCGGCGGGAGGGGCTGCAGGGAGAACTGGACGGAGATGTGCGCGGTGCAGCGCGGGCAATTGGCGTCCGCGTGGATCCGGGGCCCGCCGGAGCATCGCCGGACGGCGGCGGAGGCGAGCGGCGCCGCCGCCTCCCGGAGCTTGGAGATGGTCCGGAGCATGGCGATGCGCCGATGGGGTGAACAGGGGGGGGAAGGAGGATAGGGGGGAGTGGGGAGGGAAGTGGGTGAAGAAGTTTCGGTTTTTTATACGGTGGGGGACTGGGATTTGATTGGGCGGATCTGGGCCGTCGGATGGGGGTCGGATCGGGGATGGCTTTCTCTTGCGGCCCGGAGCGGTTAACGGCCGTGGGGTGGGTGGGTGGATAGGGAGGGAGGCCGACCTGCGGGCCACCCACGGTTTAGGGGCGGCCATGTGGGGCACGTGGGGTCCGGGATTCAGCCGCTAGCGTATCGTGCACCAAGTGCGGAGGGAACCTTATCTGTGGGCCCGATCCTACGTGCTTTTTTTGGATGGTTGCGTGCTCGCGGAGTCTCTCTCTCTCTCTCGGGATCATCTTTGGGAGACGTGACGGAAAGAAAGACCGAACGAACCAACTGCAGAGCATGCTCTTTACGTCTGCCGGGGGCTGCGCTGCGCTCGCACGAACGCATGGCGGCAGGCGAGCGAGCCGGTGCGTGTAGCGGCCAGCGGGGGCGGTTGCCGGGCGCGCTGCGCGTGTGCCGTGCGCTTACTTGGTTGGTTCGATCGCCTCCGCCGGCCGGTGAGCGGACAGAGGAACGCGCGGCGTAGCTGTGGGTGGTGACATGGAAACACACGAGTTCGACTGGCGCCAAATCTTAGTTAGCGCTGGATAAGTTAGATCGTGACTATTTTATCCACAATGTCAAACGTCGAGGGGGACGGACGGTAATAAACCGAAGTTTGCGCTTCTCGAGGGGATGAGTAGGAACCAAGAAACATAATCCCCGGCACAACCATCGGCGGATGCACATCTGACCAGTATATTCCTTCCTACCCTTGTTTATTCTCGGGATTTTGCTTGGCACATGGGAGCACGTGACTAGAGAAACTGGATCCATCGGGCCTCCAGGCGAAGCCGGGTGCAGTCTCACTGTTGCTCTTTTTCCTTTTCTTTTTAAGAATTGGAATCTCAGTGCAAGGAATTTCTGCTGGGTACCATCATCAACTGCAAGCAAAGCGGAAACACAACTATACTTTCTCATGCGACGACGGTTCCCAGGGCGTGAGACTCGTATGAGATCGTGATTTGTTCGCGATTTTCTTGATAAGATTTCTCCCTCCACTACTCTCGCTTCGTGATTTCTCGTGGCATCGACAGACTCTCGTTTTTCTGCTTCGTTCGGGGTGATTCAGGGGCGATCCTTGCATTGCTGCCCAGGCGATGGCGGAGCGAGTTCCTATGGAGGCTACCAGAATAGTGATGACATTGCTGAAATTTGAGATGGACTCTAGGCCCATATAGCAATTTCTGAAAAAAAATTAAGAGCCCATGCTATTGGAGCTTGAGAAGATAAGAGGCCCTCGCGTACTCCTCCTTCGCCGCCCGCCTCGCCACGACGCGCCGCGCCGCGGGTTGCGGGATTGAGCCGAGCCGAGCTCACACCTACGCGCTTATTGGCTGTCACGGACTCGGGCGTGGGTCGAGCCCACGTCTCTCCACGCGGCTGCGCCTATAAGTGTGCGGTGTCTCCTAACCCTAGACGCCACGAACAGATCACATCTGCTCACGCGCACGCCCACCGTCGTTCCTTTGCTGCTGCTGCCGCCGGTGACTCCATCCCGTCCGCCGCAGACACGGTCGATCGGAGAGCAGTCTCGAAACCACGCCTTCCGGTTCTGTGCGGGGTGAGGCGAATAGGTTTTGGGCAACGACACGCGATCGCCGCTTCGATCGTCTACTTCCTCTACGTTCGCGTCACCTTCATCATCACCATGTCCACCGACGCCGACCGTGCTGCCGCTGAGAAAGCTGAAGTCGACAAGAAGGCCGCCGAGGACGCCGCTGCTGCCACCAAAGCCGCGGCCATGATAGTGATTTACTCGTGGATTAATTTAATCGAGAAATTGCCTATTTACTCAACAATCCAAAAACCTATTATGTGTAGGAATTTTTGCTGCACTGAAACCGGATAAGTTTACGGTACATACTTTAAGCGTTGGCAGACTAAGACCACGTTATGGCTCACGGCTATGAACGTGTTCTGGGTCACCATTGTCTCCACGGGAACGATTGATCCTGATCAGGAGAAGGCGTTCAAGGAGGCTACCGTTGTGTTTCTCGGAGCAGTTCTTAGCGTGATCGGAGATAAACTGGTCGACGCATATGTACATGTGCATGTCGCCAAGGACTTGTGGGAGGCGCTCGAATCTAAGTTCGGGGCAGCCGATGCCGAGAGCGAGATGTATATTATAGAGCAGTTCCACGATTACAAGATGGTTGAAAACCGTCCTGTATTGGAGCAGGCTCATGAGATAATATGCATTGTTAAGGAGCTTGAACTTCTTAAGTGCGAGTTACCGGGCAAGTTTGTCGCGGACTGCATAATCGCTAAGCTCCCTAATTCCTGGAGGAACTTTGCCACCACTCTGAAACATCAGAGGCGTGAATTCTCTGTGGAGGATGTCATTGGCCATCTGAGTGTTGAGCAGAATTCGAGGGCAAAAGACTCGCACGGAAAAGGGGCCGAAGGGACTTCTGCCGCCAACATGGTGAATCAGAAGAACTTCAACTCCCACAAGCCCAAGGGAAAGAACGGTGTCCAACACAATACCGACTTTAAGAAGAAGGGTAAGAAGACCTTCAAGAAGAACAAGAAGGATGAAGGCTGCTTTACTTGTGCCCAAACAAGTACAAGAAGCCAGGACAGGACTCCAAGTCTGTCAACATGATTATGGGCAACCATGAGAATGGTGCATCTGGGTACGGTAATTTATTTACTGTTTTTTCAGGTGTTTCAGCCTACCGATTGGTGGGTGGACACAGTGCAGTGTTCACGTGTGTGCCGACATTTCATTGTTCACTTCTTACCAGGTCACAGTCACGGGTCCGTATTGATGGGGAATGGCGCGAGTGCTTCATTCATGGTGTTGGCACGGTCGATCTGAAGTTTACTTGGAAAGATCGTGCGGTGAAGAACGTGCAGCATGTCCCCGCCATCAAGAAGAACCTCGTTAGTGGCTCCCTTCTATGTAGAGAAGGGTTTAAGTCGGTTTTCGAGTCTAATAAATTAGTTGTTACGAAATATGGACTCTTTGTTGGAAAAGGTTATGAGAGCGGAGGGATGTTCCGCCTTTCCCTCGCAGATTTTTGTCATAAAGTCGTGAACCATATTCATTCGAATGTTAATGAATCTGAGGTTTGGCATTCACGTCTTTGTCACATTAGTTTCGGTGTTATGACGCGGCTAGCCAAGTTGGATTTAATCCCGAGTTTCACTTTAGCCAAAGGTTCTAAGTGCCTTTCATGTGTGCAAGGTAAGCAACCTCACAAGCCTCACAAGGTCACGGAGGAGAGACACTTGGCATCATTAGAACTCATACATTCTGATTTTTGTGAGATGAATGGTGTGTTAACTAAAGGTGGAAAGAAATACTTCATGACATTGATAGATGATTCCACTAGATATTGCTATGTGTATCTGTTAAATACTAAAGATGAGGCTCTACACTACTTTAAAATCTATAAGGCAGAAGTTGAGAATCAACTTGAAAAGAAAATTAAACGAGTCCGGTCAGATCGTGGTGGAGAGTACTTCTCGAGTGAGTTTGATTCCTTCTGTTTGGAACACGGCATTATTGATGAGAGGACGCCTCCCTATTCACCCCAGTCAAACGGGGTTGCCGAGCGGAAAAACCATACTCTAACTGATTTGGTTAACGCCATGTTAGATACATCGGGTTTATCCAAGGCATGGTGGGGGGAGGCTATATTGACGACATGTCATGTCCTGAATAAAGTTCCGACAAAGGATAATGAGATCACTCCCTATGAGAAATGGGCAAAGAGAAGGACAACACTCTCGTACTTGCGCACTTGGGGCTGTTTGGCGAAAGTCAATGTGCCAATCCCCAAAAAGCGTAAGCTTGGACCAAAGACTGTGGACTGCGTTAATTTGGGCTACGCTAAGAACAACATTGGCTATAGATTTCTAGTAGTGAAATCTGAGGTACCTGACCAGAAGGTCGGTACAATTATGGAGCCTAAGGACGCTACATTCTTTGAGGATATTTTCCTATGAGAGATATGCAAAGCACTTCTAGACAGGAACCTGAGGAGACTCCTGAACCTGCCACCCCTATGAAATATTATGAACAAACACATGATGAAAATCCTGAGGAGGATGACGAGGAAACCCTTGGTAGGGGCAAGAGACAAAGGACTGCAAAGACCTTTGGTGATGATTTCTTCGTGTACCTCGTGGATGATACTCCCACTTCTATTTGAAGCGTATGCCTCTCCGTGTGACTCACTGGAAGGATGCGGTCCGTAGCGAGATGGATTCCATCATGGCTAATGGGACATGGGAGATCACTGACCGTCCCTATGGTTGCAAACCACTGGGATGTAAGTGGGTGTTCAAAAAGAAGCTTAGGCCTGATGGTATGATTGAAAAGTACAAGGCTAGGCTTGTGGCCAAGGGCTATGACCAGCAAGAAGAGGAAGATTTCTTCGATACTTATTCACCTGTGGCTAGACTGACCACCATTCGAGTATTACTCTCGTTGGCGGCCTCACATGGTCTACTCGTCCATCAGATGGATGTTAAGACGGCTTTTCTAAATGGAGAGCTAAAGGAGGAAATCTACATGCAACAGCCTGATGGCTTTGTGATAGATGGTCAGGAAAGAAAGGTGTGTAGGTTGATAAAATCTTTATATGGCCTGAAACAAGCGCCTAAGCAATGTCATGATAAGTTTAATACAACTCTGACATCTGTTGGTTTCGTTGTTAATGAGGCTGACAAATGTGTATACTATCGCCATGGTGGGGGCGAAGGAGTTATTCTGTGCTTGTATGTTGATGACATACTGATATTCGGAACAAACCTCAAAGTCATTGAGGAGGTCAAATCGTTTCTATCTCAGAACTTTGAGATGAAAGACCTTGGTGTGGCTGATGTTATCTTGAACATCAAGCTACCGAGAGACATGAGGGTGGGATTACACTTCTGCAATCCCACTATGTTGAGAAGGTGTTGAGTCGTTTTGGATATTCAGACTGCACACCATCTCAAACACCATATGATCCTAGCGTGTTGATTCGAAAGTCCAAAGGCATGGCTAAAGATCAATTGAGATACTCTCAAATTATTGGTTCATCGATGTACCTAGCGAGCTTAACGAGGCTCGACATCGCGCTTTGCTGTGAGCAAACCGAGCCAGTTTGTTTCTAAACCGGTGATGTACATTGGCATGCCGTTGAGAGAGTTATGCGCTATCTGAAAGGTACTATGAACTATGGACTTCACTATACCGGATACCGTCAAGCTTGAAGGGTATAGTGATGCTGAATGGATCTCGATCTTGATGAGATGAAGGCCACAACCGGGTATATGTTTACTCTTGGAGGTGGCGCTGTTTCCTGGAAGTCTTGCAAGCAAACGATCTTAACGAGATCGACAATGGAAGCAGAATTAACGGCATTAGACACATCTGGTGTTGAAGCGAGATGGCTTCGAGATCTCTTGATGGACTTGCCATTGGTTGATAAACCGGTTCTGGCTATCCTTATAAACTGTGACAATCAGACTGTCATCACCAAGGTGAAGAGTTCAAAGGACAACATGAAGTCCACCAAACACATAAGAATGAGATTAAAAGCTGCCAGAAAATTAAGAAACTCCGGAGTGATAGCGTTGGACTATGTCCATACGGCTAACCTGGCAGATCCCTTTACGAATGGGCTATCACATGTTGTGATAGATAATGCATCGAGGGAGATGGGTATGAGACCCACATGAGTTGCCATGGTAGTAACCCAACCTATGTGATCGGAGATCCCGTGAAGTAGGACCTGGGAAAACAAGCCAATGGTGAACTGAGGAGAGTAATTATACTAACCCACTCCGTTGGAGATGCAATACTCGACATCTTGTATGGTAGGATGACTATTGTCTTAATGTGTTCCAAAGCTTATGTAAGCAAGATGCTATCCTCTGAGCGATCTTTGGAGGAACACACCTATATGAGCCCGATTGCTGGTCACAGTCTATGAGATTGGGGTGATCTCTAGTAAGCTCATGAATAGGCCGAGTGTGACTTATATGCTCCACCGAGGGGTCACCTTGCAGCCTAGTACTAGTAAGACATGTGGTGAAACGTCTTTACGCCAAACTGACAATTCAAGGCATAGTCCATTGTTCAGTTGTAAAGGAGTGTAGCTACTTGCTCTAGGTGAAGCTCAACCTTAACAGGTCTTCACTGAAACACTAGTATATCGAAACTGTAATTGGAATAGAGGACACAATGGGCCCTCGAGATCTGGTGGGGGATTGCTGAAATTTGAGATGGGCTCTAGGCCCATATAGCAATTTCTGAAAAATCTCTAAGGGCCCATGTGGGTTATATGGCACTAGGTGTAGTGGGAAGTTTAGTCCCGCCCCGGAAGTGGAAGAGGAGTTGGACCTCCTTATAAGGGTTTCTCTTCTACATGCTATTGGAGCTTGAGAAGAAAAGAGGCCCTCGCTCACTCCTCCTCCGCCGCCCGCCTCACCACGCCACGCCACGCCTCGTCACGACGCGCCGCGGGTTGCGGGATTGAGCCGAGCCGAGCTCACACCTACGCGCTTATTTTTTCCAGTCGCCAACGGAGATTTCTCTGACAGCTGGGCCACGATCTGAGACATCGGATCGTGGGCTGTCACAGACTCGGACGTGGGTCGAGCCCACGTCTCTCCACGCGGCTGCACCTATAAGTGTGCGATGTCTCCTAACCCTAGACGCCACGAACATATCACATCTTCTCACGCACACGCCCACCGTCGTTCCTTTGCTGCTGCTGTCGCCGGTGACTCCATCCCGTCCGCCACAGACACGGCCGACGGAGAGCAGTGTCTCCAAACCACGCCTTCGGTTCTGTGACGGGTGAGGGGCGAATAGGTTTTAGGCAGCGATTACGCGATCGCCGCTTCGATCGTCTACTTCCTCTACGTCCGTCGCCTTCATCATCACCATGTCCACCGACGCCGACCGTCTGCCGCCAAGAAAGCTGAAGTCGACAAGAAGGCCGCCGAGGACGCCGCTGCTGCCACCAAAGCCGCGGCCTCTGCATGGCCTACTGGAGGGTATAACTCGTTTATCCCGCTCCTACTGTTTTCTGTTTTAGCCATACTAGCGTTATACGTAGATCTTTCTGCAATTAGGGTAGTATGTGCTTGCTTGACTGAATATCAATATGTGTTTATTTGTATGCCATGATAGTGATTTACTCGTGGATTAATTTAATCGAGAAATTGCCTATTTACTCAACAGACATGGGGAGGTGGGACTACTGGCACGCAGGTGGATCGTCTTCTTTTGGCTGGGGGAAGTGGTGTTCTTGCGACATCGCCTTCCGCTATGGAACTTCCTGTAGTGGCCTTCGATCCTACGCAGGAGGCAGACAATTCAGACTCTGCTTCCGGTGTTGAGGATATGCTCGTTCATCTTCATCTCATGGCGATTGAAGCGCAACCGGTGATGGCAGATGATGACGATGATGCTGATTTGGTTGTCCCGGATTGCGCACTGGTGGGGAAGGTCCTCTCCCCTACTGTCCTCCATAACAACACAATTTCATTGGCAATGAGGCCGGCCTGGGGAAATCCTAGGGGTCTGCTATTTCACCCGGCGGGCAATAACCTGTTCGTGGCTGAGTTCAACACTAAGATGGACAGGGATTGTGTCCTGGATGGTTCGCCATGGATGGTGGGCAAGCATGTTGTCTTACTCAAGGTTTTTGATCCTAACATACAGCCGCTGCAAGTGGAGTTTAATACCGCCCGGATTGATGAAGTCTAAATTGGGCATGGAGTTTGCTAAGCCAATTGGTAGAATCGAGCGTGTGGAAGCGAATGCTAATGGAAGATGCTGGGGTGCTTTCATGCGTGTCCGGGCAGATATTATGATACAGGAACCGTTGGTTCGGTATGTCACTATCAGCTGCAAAGACGAAGACGATTGAAACCTAGTATGCTGTTATGTATGAGCGTTTGCCATATTATTATTACTCATGTGGTATTCTGGGTCATTCCTCCGTGCTTTGCCCAAACCCAAGTTACACGTGATGTGAATGGAGACCTTCCTTATGCTGCAAAGAAATTGTGCGTTCAGGAGGTCTTGTCCAGGAAATCAAGCGGATCCAAGTCGGGCAATAATTTTTCATATTCCTCTTTTGATCCAAGGAACCGGGCTAATAATGCTACTTTTGATGATGCCAAACCAGCTAATAATAGTGGCAAGTCTATCCCCAAAAATTGTGAGGGTGATGGGGATGCTGAGAGATCATCTCCTCTCATGAACAACCGGGCAGGGGGCGTGGTCGTTCCTCCAATTGATATCTTTGTATTTCTCTTTGAATTATCGGTTTGGTTTGGCCAACTAGATTAGTATTTCTTGCAATGGGAGAGGTGCTCAGTTTTGGGTTCAACCTTGCGTGATTTCACCCAGTGACAAAGTAGGGGTAGCGAGACACGTATTGTATTGTTGCCATCAAGGATAAAAAGATGGGGTTTTCATCATATTGCTTGAGTTTATCCCTCTACATCATGTCATGTCATCTTACTTAAGGCCTTACTCCGTTCTTTATGAACTTAATACTCTAGATGCATGCTGGATAGCGGCCGATGTGTGGAGTAATAGTAGTAGATGCAGCTAGGAGTCGGTCTACTTGACACATACGTGATGCCTATATGCATAATCATTGCCTTGGATATCGTCATAACTTTGCACTTTTCTATCAATTGGTCGACAATAATTGGTTCACCCATCGTATTATTTGCCTTCATGAGAGAAGCCTCTAGTGAAACATATGGCCCCCGGGTCTGTTTTCTATCATATTTGTTTCCGATATACTATTTTGCAATCTTTTATTTTCAGATCTATATAAACCCAAAAAAACAAAAATATTAGTTATCTTTTATTTAGTTTTATCTATCTCTATCAGATCTCACCTTCGCCATTGACCGTGAAAGGATTGACAACCCCTTTTATCGCGTTGGGTGCAAGTGTTTGATTGTTTGTGCAGGTGCATAGATTAGGGACTTGCTTGTACCTCCTACTGGATTGATACCTTGGTTCTTTAACCAAGGGAAATACTTATCTCTGCTTTGCTGCATAACCCTTTCCTCTTCAAGGGAAAAACCAACGCAAGCTCAAGAAGTAGCAGAGGCTGCGGTGCAGCCCCGCCAAACACAATGAATGTTTTTTGCTGGAATTGTCGAGGATTGGGTTCGGCCTCGACAGTTGGCGAGCTTCGCTGGCTTGTGAAGCTTCATCGACCCACCCTCCTCTTTCTGTCTGAGACGAAGATGAGGGATACTCGTGTCCATAATTTTATGTGGTCTTTAGGTTTTTCTGGTTGTTTTGATGTCAGTTCTGAGGGACAAAGTGGTGGTCTAGCTCTATTCTGGAAGGACCCGGTGACTGTATCTTTGAAGGCGTGCAACTCAAGATGTATTGATGTTCATGTATCTTCTGAGAGCTACATTTATTTATGGTGAATCAAGAAGAGAAGATAGAGCTAATTTTGGGGGTCTTCTTCTACGTTTGAAACCGTTGTGGAATGGTCCTTGGATTATATGTGGGGATTTCAATGAAGTTCTCCCTCAAGATGAGCACCTTGGCCCTCGTGATCGCTCTGAACAACAGATCGCTGCATTCCGTGATTGTTTGAGGGATTGTGATTTGTGGGACCTGGGCTTCTCTGGTCCCAAGTTTACTTGGTGCAATCGTCAAGATCCAAATGGCCATGTCAAAGTTCGCCTAGACAGGGCTGTTGTGAACACTAGTTTTACTGACTATTTTAATGGGTGTCACGTGGAAAATATCATTACTACCTCATTTGACCATTATGCCATCTGTATTGGGCTATCTTGCTTTACGCAGGAATGTGAGCGACGCCCGGTGCAGCAAGGTTTCAAGTTTGAGGCCATGTGGCTGCGCGTCACCGATTACAAGGAAACTATGGAGCAAGCTTGGGCTGATGGTAGAAATGGTGAGATTACTCTTCAGTCCACATGGGATAATCAACACAAAGTGGCGGCATCTTTGAAAACCTGGAGTCGTGATTATTTTGGGTCTGTTCGTAAAAAAATTTCCAAACTGGAAAGACGTTTGTGGTCAATTCGGGCTGCCCCAATCTCGGCTGCAAGTGTAACCGAGGAATGTGCTCTAGAGAAACATTTATGTGAGCTTTTTGAACGGGAAGAAATAATGGAGCGTCAACGCTCTAGGATTGACTGGCTCAAGGAAGGTGACCGTAACATCGATTTTTTCCAAGCACGTGCTAAGTCTCATAGGCGCATCAATAGAATTCATTCTCTTCAGTGAGATGATGGATCAATATGTGAGTCACAAGATGGGATAAAAAATATGGTGCAACAATTTTATGATGAGCTTCTTACTTCTCAACCTTGTGATGCTTCTGAAGTTCTTGATGCTATTACTCCTAAAGTTTCTCCAGAAATGAATGATGATTTGTGTAAACCCTATTCTAATGAGGAGATCAAGACCACTTTATTCCAGATGGGGCCTACCAAGGCGCCGGGTCCGGATGGTTTTCCGGCTTTGTTTTACCAGACCCATTGGAATTTTTTGGGAGAAGAAATTTGTCAGGCTGTTAGAAGTTTTCTTGAAGGAAAACCAATTCCTGATGGTTTCTGTGATTCAATGATTGTGCTTATTCCAAAGGTGTCTAGGCCGAAGCAGCTTAAAAATTTCAGGGCAATCAGTCTTTGTAATGTGTTGTACAAGATTGCCTCTAAGGTGCTTGATACGTCCATTTTGCATCATGTTTTCTTGCTGTTATTTATAATTTTTTATCCATATTAATGCTTTTTGGAGTAATTTTAATGCCTTTTCTCTCATAATTTGCAAGGTACACGCCAAGAGGGAGAATTCTGGCAGCTGGAAATCTGGACGTGAAAAAGCTACGTCAGGCTACCTATTCTGCACAACTCCAAACAAGCTGAAACTTCACGGAGATTTTTTATGGAATATTTAAGAATTATTGGAACCAACAAGTACTAGAGGGGGGCCACCAGGTGGGCACAACCCACCTGGGCGCGCCAGGCAGCCCAGGCGCGCCCTGGTGGGTTGTAGCCTCCTCGGCCCACCTCTGGTGCCCATCTTCTGGTATATAAGTCTTTTTGACCTAGAAAAATTAAAGAGAGGGATTTCGGGACGGAACACCGCTGTCTCGAGGCGGAACTTGGGCAGGAGCACTTTTGCCCTTTGGTGGAGCGATTTCGCTGGGGGGAACTTCCCTCCCGGAGGGGGAAATCATCGTCATCGTCATCACCAACAACTCTCCCATCTTGGGGAGGGAAATCTCCATCAACATCTTCAACAGCACCATCTCATCTCAAACCCTAGTTCATCTTGTGTATTCAATCTTGTTACCAGAACTATAGATTCGTGCTTGTGGGTGACTAGTAGTGTTGATTACATCTTGTAGTTGGTTACTATATGGTTTATTTGGTGGAAGATTATATGTTCAGATCCATTATGCTATTTAATACTCCCTCTGATCATGAACATGTTTATCATTTGTGAGTAGTTACTTTTGTTCTTGAGGTCACAGGAGAAATCATGTTGCAAGTAATCATGTGAATTTGATATGTGTTCGATATTTTGATAGTATGTATGTTGTGATTCCCTTAGTGGTGTCATGTGAACGTCGACTACATGACACTTCACCATATTTTCGGCCTAAGGGAATGCATTGCGGAGTAGAAATTAGATGGTGGGTTGCGAGAGTGACAGAAACTTAAACCCCAGTTTATGCGTTGTTCCGTAAGGGACCGATTGGATCCTAGAGTTTAATGCTATGGTTAGAATTTATTCTTAACACTTATCTCGTAGTTGCGAATGCTTGCGGGAGGGCTAATCATAAGTAGGAGGTTTGTTCAAGTAAGAACAACACCTAAGCACCGGTCCACCCACATATCAAATTATCAAAGTAGCGAACACAAATCAAACCAACATGATGAAAGTGACTAGATGAAATTCCCGTGTACCCTCAAGAACGCTTTGCTTATCATAAGAGACCGTTTTGGCCTGTCCTTTGCCTCAAAAGGATTGAGCTACCTTGCTGCACTTTTTTTTACTACTATTGTTACTTGCTCGTTACAAATTATCTTGCTATCAAACTACTACGCTACTTACAATTTCAGCACTTGCAGACATTACCTTACTGAAAACTACTTGTCATTTCCTTCTGCTCCTCATTGGGTTCGACACTCTTACTTATTGAAAAGAGCTACAATTGATCCCCTATACTTGTGGGTCATCAAGGCTATTTTCTGGCGCCGTTTCTGTGGAGTGAAGTGCCTTTGGTAAGTGCAATTCGGTAAGGAAACATTTATATAGTGTGCTGAAATTTATTGTCACTTGTTACTATGGAAAACAATCCTTTGAGGGGTTTGTTCGGGGTATCTTCACCTCGTACGGAACCACAATTAGCTACCCCTCAACCTAATGCACCTACTGAAAATATTGAATATGAAATTCATTCGGGTATGATAGAACAACTACTAGCTAATCCTTATGCAGGAGACGGAACAGAACATCCTGATATGCACTTGATATATGTGGAACAAATTTGTGGATTGTTTAAGATTGCAGGTCTACCCCGAGATGAGGTGATGAAAAAGGTTTTACCTTTATCTTTAAAGGGAAACGCATTGGCATGGTATAGGCTATGTGATGATATTGGATCATGGAATTGGAATCGCTTGAAATTGGAATTTCACCAAAAAAAAAATCCTATGCATCTAGTTCATCGTGATCGGAATTATATATATAATTTTTGGCCTCGTGAAGGAGAAAGTATAGATCTATCTTGGGGTAGGCTTAAGTCAATGTTATATTCATGCCCCAATCATGAGCTCTCAAGAGAAATTATTATCCAGAACTTTTATGCTCGGCTTTCTCGTAATGATCAAACCATGCTTGATACTTCGTGTGCTGGTTCTGTTATGAAGAAGACTATTGAATTCCGGTGGGATCTTTTGGAAAGAATTGAACGCAACTCTGAATATTGGGAACTCGGCGAAGGTAAAGAGTCAGGTATTAAGCTTAAGTATGATTGTGTTAAATCTTTTATGGATACTGATGCTTTTCAGAAGTTTAGCACTAAACATGGACTTGACTCTGAGATAGTATCCTCCTTTTGTGAATCATTTGCTACTCTTGTTGATCTCCCTAAAGAGAAGTGGTTTAAATATCACCCACCTATTAAAGAAGAAATTAAAAAACCAGTACCAGTTAAAGAAGAAACTATACTTTATAATGTTGATCCAGTTGTTCCTTTTGCTTATATTGAGAAAGCACCTTTCCCTGTTAGGATAAAGGAGCATGCTAAAGTTTCAACTGTGGTTAACAAAAGCTCTGTTAGAACCCCTAAACCTGGTGCACAAATTAAAGTAGAACCTAGCATAGCTATGGTTAAAGATCTCTTAGAAGAAGATATGGATGGGCATGTTATTTACTTCTGTAATGAAGCTGCTAGAATTGCTAAACCTGATAGAAAAGATAATCATAGACCTGTTGTTGGCATACCTGTCATCTCAGTTAAAATAAGAGATCATTGTTATCATGGTTTATGTGACATGGGTGCTAGTGTGAGTGCTATTCCTTACACTTTATATCAAGAAATTATGAAAGACATAGCACCTTGATGTCTACTACGCAACCTTCTTCTTGTGGACGTTGTTGGGCCTCCAAGTGCAGAGGTTTGTAGGACAGTAGCAAATTTCCCTAAAGTGGATGACCTAAGGTTTATCACTCTGTGGGAGGCGTAGGATGAAGATGGTCTCTCTCAAGCAACCCTGCAACCAAATAACAAAGAGTCTCTTGTGTCCCCAATGAAGGAAATATGCCCTAGAGGCAATAATAAAGTTATTATCTATTTCCTTATATCATGATAAATGTTTATTATTCATGCTAGAATTGTATTAACCGGAAACATAATACATGTGTGAATACATAAACAAACAGTATGTCACTAGTATGCCTCTACTTGACTAGCTCGTTAATCGAAGATGGTTATGTTTCCTAACCATAGACATGAGTTGTCATTTGATTAACGGGATCACATCATTAGGAGAATGATGTGACTGACTTGACCCATTCCGTTAGCTTAGCACTTGATCGCTTAGTATGTTGCTATTGCTTTCTTCATGACTTATACAAAGTTCACTGCAACTATGAGATTATGCAACTCCGTTTACGGAGGAACACTTTGTGTGCTACCAAACGTCACAACGAATCGGGTGATTATAAAGGTACTCTGTGTGTCTCCAAAAGTATATGTTGAGTTGGCATAATTCGAGATTAGGTTTTGTCACTCCGATTGCTCGGAGAGGTATCTCTGGGCCTTCTCGGTAATACTCATCACCTAAGCCTTGCAAGCATTGTAACTAATGAGTTAGTTATGAAATGATGTATTACGAGCGAGTAAAGAGACTTGCGGTAACGAGATTGAACTAGGTATTGGATACCGACGATCGAATCTCGGACAAGTAACATACCGATGACAAAGGGAACAACGTATGTTGTTATGCGGTTTGACCGATAAAGATCTTCGAGAAAATGTAGGAACCAATATGAACATCCAGGTTCCGCTATTGGTTATTGACCGAGAATAGTTCTAGGTCATGTCTACATAGTTCTCGAACCCGTAGGGTCCGCACGCTTAATGTTACGATGATGTTTATTATGAGTTTATAAGTTTTGATGTACGAAGTTTGTTCGAGTCCGGATGTGATCACGGACATGACGAGGAGTCTCAAATGGTCGAGACATAAAGATCGATATATTGGAAGCCTATGTTTGACTTGGAAGGTTCGGGTGAAATCGGATTTTCTTAGGAACACCGGGGTTACGGAACCTCCTGGGGGTCAATGGGCCTTAATGGGCCATAAGGGAGAAGAGGAGGGCGGCCGGGGCAGGGCGCCCCCTCCCCTAGTCCGAATAGGACAAGGAGAGGGGGCGCCCCTTCCTCTTCCCTCCCCCAAGTCCTAATCCAACTAGGAAGGGGGAGTCCTACTCGGTGGGAGTAGGACTCCTCGCGCGCCTCCTCCTAGGGCCGGCTGCACCCCCTTGCTCCTTTATATCTGGGGCAAGGGGGGCACCCAGAGACACAAGTTGATCTACGGATCGTTCCTTAGCGTGCAAGCGGTGCCCCTCCACCATATTCCACTTGGTCATATCGTTGCGGAGCTTAGCGAAGCCCTGCACCGTAAAGTCATATAGTCGCGGAGCTTAGGCGAAGCCCTGCGTCGGTGGAGCATCATCATCGTCACCACGCCGTCAGGTCGTGAAACTCATCCCGACGCTTTCTTTGGATCGGAGCCCGGGATCGCCATCGAGTTGAACGTGTGCTGAACTCGGAGGTGCCGTCGTTCGGTACTTGGATCGGTCGGATCGTGAAGACGCGTCGACTACATCAACAGCGTTGTTATAACGCTTCGCCACGGTTCACGAGGGTACGTGGACATACACTCTCCCTCTCGTTGCTATGCCATCACCATGATCTTGCGTGTGCGTAGGAATTTTTTGAAATTACTATGTTCCCCTCTGATGGCATCCGAGCCAGGTTTTATGCGTTGATGTCATATGCACGAGTAGAACACAAGTGAGTTGTAGGCGATATAAGTCATACCGCTTACCAGCATGTCATACTTTGGTTCAGCGGTATTGTGAGATGAAGCGGCCGGACCGACATTACGCCAGACGCTTACGCGAGACTGGTTTCACCGCTTGAGCACTCGTTGCTTAAAGGTGACGGTGGGTGTCTGTTTTCTCACTTTAGTTGAACCGAGTGTGGCTACACCGGTCCTTGCGAAGGTTAAAACAGCACCAACTTGACAAACTATCGCTGTGGTTTTGATGCGAGGTAAGAACGGTTCTTGCTCAGCCCGTAGCAGCCACGTAAAACTTGCAACAACAAAGTAGAGGACGCCTAACTTGTTTTTGCAGGCATGTTGTGATGTGATATGGTCAAGACGTGATGCTATATTTTATTGTATGAGATGATCATGTTTTGTAACCGGTTATCGGCAACTGGCAAGAGCCATATGGTTGTCGCTTTATTGTATGAAATGCAAAGCCATGTAATTGCTTTACTTTATCACTAAGCGAGAGCGATAGTCGAGAAGCAATAGTTGGCGAGACGACAACGATGCTACGATGGAGATCAAGGTGTCGCCGGTGACAATGGTGATCATGGCGGTGCTTCGGAGATGGAGATCACAAGCACAAGATGATGATGGCCATATCATATCACTTATATTGATTGCATGTGATGTTTATCCTTTATGCATCTTATCTTGCTTTGATTGACGGTAGCATTATAAGATGATCTCTCACTAAAATTATCAAGAAGTGTTCTCCACGAGTATGCACCGTTGCTAAAAGTTCAGAGTGCCCGGACACCACATGATGATCGGTGTGATAAGCTCACGTCCATCTACAACGGGTGCAAGCCAGTTTTGCACACGCAGAATACTCAGTTAAACTTGACGAGCCTAGCATATGCAGATATGGCCTCGAACACGGAGACCGAAGGTCGAGCGTGAATCATATAGTAGATATGATCAACATAGTGATGTTCACCATTGAAAACTACTCCATCTCTCGTGATGATCGGTTATGGTTTAGTTGATTTGGATCACGTAATCACTTAGATGACTAGAGAGATGTCTGTCTAAGTGGGAGTTTTTAATATGATTAATTGAACTTAAAATTTATCATGAACTTAGTACCGATAGTATTTTGCTTGTCTATGTTTCTGTAGATAGATGGCTCGTCTTTGTTGTTCCGTTGAATTTTAATGCGTTCCTTGAGAAAGCAAAGTTGAAAGATGATGGTAGCAATTACACGGACTGGGTCCGTAATTTGAGGATTATCCTCATTGCTGCATGTAAGAATTAAATCCCGAAGCACCGCTGGGTGCCGTGCTCTTCTGCGAGAGCAACGCCGAAGTTGTGAACGATCTGGCGAGCAAAGCTGATGACTACTCCATAGTTCATGTGCCATGCTTTACGGCTTAGAACGGGTCTTCAACGACGTTTTGAACGTCATGGGGCATATGAGATGTTCAGGAGTTGAAGTTAATATTTCAAGCAAATGCCCGGATTGAGAGATATGAAGTCTCCAATAAGTTCTATAGCTGCAAGATGGAGGAGAATAGTTCATCGGTGAGCACATACCCAAATTGTGCGGGTATAATAATCACTTGATTCAACGGGAGTTAATCTTCGGATGATAGTGTCATTGATGAATTCTCCAATCATCGCCACCAAGCTACAAGAGCTTCGTGATGAACTATAATATGCAAGGGATGACTAAGACACTTCCGAGCTCTTCGCAATGCTAAAAGTCATGGAGGTAGAAATCAAGAAAGAGCATCAAGTGTTGATGGTCAACAAGACCACTAGTTTCAAGAAAAGGGCAAAGGAAGAAGAAGGGGAACTTCAAAAGAACAGCAAGAAAGTTGCTGCTCAAGAGAAGAAACCCAAGTCTAGACCTAAGCCTGAAATCGAGTGTTTTACCGCAAGCGATGGACTTTGAAGCGGAAATGCCCCAAGTATTTGGCGGATAAGAAGGATGGCAAGGTGAACAAAGGTATATGTGATATACATGTTATTGATGTGTACCTTACTAGAGCTCGTAGTAGCACTGGTATTTGATACTGGTTCATTGCTAATATTTGCAACTCAAACAGGACTACGGAATAAGCGAGCACCGCAAAGGACGAGGTGACGATGCGCTGCGTGGGAAACGGTTCCAAAGTCAATGTGATCGCGGTCGGCACGCTACCTCTACATCTACCTTGGGATTAGTTTTAGACCTAAATAATTGTTATTTGGTGCCGCGTTGAGCATGAACATTATATCTGGATCTTGTTTAATGCGAGACGGTTATTCATTTAAATCGAGAATAATGGTTGTTCTATTTATATGAGTAATATCTTTATGGTCATGCACCCTTGAAGAATGGTCTATTCTTGTTGAATCTCGACGGTAGTGATACACATATTCATAATGTCGAAGCCAAAAGATGCAGAGTTGATAATGATAGTGCAACTTATTTGTGGCATTGCCGTTTAGGTCATATCGGTGTAAAACGCATGAAGAAACTCCATACAGATGGACTTTTGGAATCACTTGATTATGAATCACTTGGTACTTATGAACCGTGCCTCATGGGCAAGATGACTAAAACACCGCTTCTCGGTTGTATGGAGAGAGCAACAGATTTGTTGGAAATCATACATACGAGATGTATGTGGTCCGATGAATGTTGAAGCTCGTGGCGGATATCGTTATTTTCTCACCTTCACAGATGATTTAAGCAGATACGGGTATATCTACTTAATGAAGCATAAATCTGAAACATTTGAAAAGTTCAAAGAATTTCAGAGTGAAGTTGAAAATCATCGTAACAAGAAAATAAAGTTTCTACGATCTGATCGTGGAGGAGAATATTTGAGCTACGAGTTTGGTCTACATTTGAAGCAATGCGGAATAGTTTCGCAACTCACGCCACCGGGAACACCACAGCGTAATGGTGTGTCCGAACGTCGTAATCATACTTTACTAGATATGGTGCGATCTATGATGTCTATTTCCGATTTACCGCTATCGTTTTGGGGTTATGCTTTAGAGGCGGCCGCATTCACGTTAAATAGGACACCATCAAAATCCGCTGAGGCGACACCTTATGAACTATGGTTTGGCAAGAAACCAAAGTTGTCGCTTCGAAAGTTTGGGGTTGCGATGCTTATGTGAAAAAGCTTCAACCCGATAAGCTTGAACCCAAATCGGAAAATGTGTCTTCATAGGATACCCAAAGGAGCCAATTGGGTATACCTTCTATCACAGATCCGAAAGCAAGACATTCGTTGTTAAGAATGGATCCTTTCTAGAGAAGGAGTTTCTCTCGAAAGAAGTGAGTGGGAGGAAAGTAGAACTTGATGAGGTAACAGTACCAGCTCCCTTATTGGAAAGTAGTTCATCACGTAAATCGGTTTCGTGACACCTACACCGATTAGCGAGGAAGTTAATGATAATGATCATGAAACTTCAGATCAAGTTGTCGATGAACTCAGAGATCAACCAGAATAAAATCCGCACTGAGTGGTACGGTAATCCTATTCGAAGTCATGCTACTAGATCATGGTGAACCCACGAACTATGAAGAAGCGATGGTGAGCCCAGATTCGCAAAATGGCTTGAAGCCATGAAATCTGAGATGGGATCCATGTATGAGAACAAAGTATGGACTTTGGTTGACTTGCACGATGATCGGCAAGCAATAGAGAATAAATGGATTTTAAGAAGAAGACCGACGCCGACGGTAATGTTATGTTTACAAAGCTCGACTTGTTGCAAAAGGTTTTCGACAAGTTCAAGGAGTTGACTACGATGAGACCTTCTCACCAGAAGCGATGCTTAAGTCTGTCCGAATCATGTTAGCAATCGCCGATTTTATGATTATGAAATATGGCGATGGATGTCAAAACTGCATTTCTGAATGGATTTCGGAAGAAGAGTTGTATATGATGCAACCGAAGGTTTTGTCGATCCTAAAGGAGCTAACAAAGTGTGCAAGCTCCAACGATCAATCTATGGTCAGTGCAAGCCTCTCGGAGTTGGAATAAACGCTTTGATAGTGTGATCAAAGCATATGGTTTTATATGAGACTTTTGGAGAAGCTTTGTATTTACAAGAAAGTGAGTGGGAGCTCAGAGCATTTCTAATATTATATGTGGACGACATATTGTTAATTGGAAATGATATAGAATTTCTGGATAGCATAAAAGGATACTTGAATAAAAGTTTTTCAATGAAGGACCTCGGTGAAGCTGCTTACATATTGGGCATCAAGATCTATAGAGATAGATCAAGACGCTTATTTGGACTTTCACAAAGCACATACCTTGATAAGGTTTTGAAGAAGTTCAAAATGGATCGAGCAAAGAAAGGATTTTTACTGTATTACAAGGTGTGAAATTGAGTCGACTCAATGCCCACCACAAGCAGAAGATAGAGAGAAAATGAAAGATGTTCCTATGCTTCAGCCATAGGCTCTATCATGTATGCAATGCTGTGTACCAGACCGACGACGCTTAGCAATAAGCTTGGCAGGAAAGTACCAAAGTAATCCAGAGTGGATCATTGGACAGCGGTCAAGAACATCCTGAAATACGAAAAGGACTAAGGATATGTTTCTCGATATGGAGGTGACAAAGAGCTAGTCGTAAAGGGTTACGCCGATGCAAGCTTTGACACTGATCCGGACGATTCTAAATCGCAAACCGGATCGTATTTTTATTAAACGGTGGAGCTGTAAGTTGGTGCAGTTCTAAACAAAGCCTCGTGGCGGGATCTACATGTGAAGCGGAGTACATAGCTGCTTGAAGCAGCAAATGAAGGAGTCGGATGAAGGAGTTCATTTCGATCTAGGTGTTATACCTAGTGCATCGGGACCAATGAAGATCTTCTGTGACAATATTGGTGCAATTGCCTTGGCAAAGGAATCCAGATTTCACAAGAGGACCAAGCACATCAAGAGACGCTTCAATTCCATTGGGACCAAGTCCAAGTGGGAGACATAGAGATTTGCAAGATACATACGGATCTGAATGTTGCGGAGACCGCTGACTAAGCCTCTCTCACGAGCAAAACATGATCAGCACCAAGACTCCATGGGTGTGAGAATCATTCTTGTGTAATCTAGATTATTGACTCTAGTGCAAGTGGGAGATCAAGGAAATATGCCCTAGAGGCAATAATAAAGTTATTATCTATTTCCTTATATCATGATAAATGTTTATTA
The DNA here is from genome assembly GCA_021605205.1 of Aegilops longissima. Taxonomy (NCBI): domain Eukaryota; kingdom Viridiplantae; phylum Streptophyta; class Magnoliopsida; order Poales; family Poaceae; genus Aegilops; species Aegilops longissima. The sequence continues at coordinate 650,418,462 of CM038678.1, read as the reverse complement.
TTCATGCTAGAATTGTATTAACCGGAAACATAATACATGTGTGAATACATAAACAAACAGTATGTCACTAGTATGCCTCTACTTGACTAGCTCGTTAATCAAGATGGTTATGTTTCCTAACCATAGACATGAGTTGTCATTTGATTAACGGGATCACATCATTAGGAGAATGATGTGATTGACTTGACCCATTCCGTTAGCTTAGCACTTGATCGCTTAGTATGTTGCTATTGCTTTCTTCATGACTTATACAAAGTTCCACGCAACTATGAGATTATGCAACTCCGTTTACGGAGGAACACTTTGTGTGCTACCAAACGTCACAACGTAATCGGGTGATTATAAAGGTACTCTCAGGTGTCTCCAAAAGTATATGTTGAGTTGGCATAATTCGAGATTAGGTTTTGTCACTCCGATTGTCGGAGAGGTATCTGGGCCTTCTCGGTAATACTCATCACCTAAGCCTTGCAAGCATTGTAACTAATGAGTTAGTTATGAAATGATGTATTACATAACGAGTAAAGAGACTTGCCGGTAACGAGATTGAACTAGGTATTGGATACCGACGATCGAATCTCGGACAAGTAACATACCGATGACAAAGGGAACAACGTATGTTGTTATGCGGTTTGACCGATAAAGATCTTCGAGAAAATGTAGGAACCAATATGAACATCCAGGTTCCGCTATTGGTTATTGACCGAGAATAGTTCTAGGTCATGTCTACATAGTTCTCGAACCCGTAGGGTCCGCACGCTAACGTTACGATGACAGTTTATTATGAGTTTATAAGTTTGATGTACGAAGTTTGTTTGGAGTCCCGATGTGATCACGGACATGACGAGGAGTCTCGAAATGGTCGAGACATAAAGATCGATATATTGGAAGCCTATGTTTGACTTGGAAAGGTTAGGGTGAAATCGATTTTACCGAACACCGGGGTTACCGAACACCGGGGATTTTAATGGGCCTTAATGGGCCATAAGGGAGAAGAGGAGGGCGGCCGGGGCAGGCCGCGCCCCTCCCCTAGTCCGAATAGGACAAGGAGAGGGGGCGCGCCCTTCCTCTTCCCCTCCCCCAAGTCCTAATCCAACTAGGAAGGGGGGAGTCCTACTCGGTGGGAGTAGGACTCCTCTCCGCGCCTCCTCCTAGGGCCGGCCGCACCCCCCTTGCTCCTTTATATACGGGGCAGGGGCACCCGGGAGACACAAGTTGATCTACGGATCGTTCCTTAGCCGTGGCGGTGCCCCCTCCACCATATTCCACTTCGTCATATCGCGGAGCTTAAGCGAAGCCCCGCACCGTAAAGTCATATCGTCGCGGAGCTTAGGCGAAGCCCTGCGTCGGTGGAGCATCATCATCGCCACCACGCCGTCGTCTTGTGAAACTCATCCCCGACGCTTGCTGGATCGGAGCAGGGGATCGCCATCGAGCTGAGCGTGTGCTGAACTCGGAGGTGCCGTGCGTTCGGTACTTGGATCGGTCGGATCGTGAAGACGCACGACTACATCAACAGCGTTGTTATAACGCTTCGCCACGGTCTCACGAGGGTGCGTGGACATACACTCTCCCTCTCGTTGCTATGCCATCACCATGATCTTGCGTGTGCGTAGGAATTTTTTTGAAATTACTACGTTCCCCTACACCCAACACACCCAATACAATGGTAAATTGTATAGGTGCACTAGTTCGGCGAAGAGATGGTGATACAGTGCTATATGGATGGTAGATAAAGGTTTTTGCAATCTGAAAATATAAAAACAGCAAGGTAACTAATGATAAAAGTGAGCGTAAACGGTATTGCAATGATAGGAAACAAGGCCTAGGGTTCATACTTTCACTAGTGCAAGTTCTCTCAACAATAATAACATAATTGGATCATATAACTATCCCTCAACATGCGACAAAGAGTCACTCCAAAGTAACTAATAGCGAAGAACAAACGAAGAGATTATGGTCGGGTACGAAACCACCTCAAAGTTATTCTTTCCGATCAATCCATTGGGCTATTCCTATAAGTGTCACAAACAGCCCTAGAGTTCGTAGTAAAATAACACCTTAAGACACACATCAACCAAAACCTAATGTCACCTAGATACTCCAATGTCACCTCAAGTATCTGTGGGTATGATTATATGATACACATCACACAATCTCAGGTTCATCTATTCAACCAACACATAGAACCTCAAAGAGTGCCCCAAAGTTTCTATCGGAGAGTCAAGACGAAAACGTGTGCCAACCCCTATGCATAGGTTCATGGGCGGAACCCGCAAGTTTATCACCAAAACATACATCAAGTGAATCAATAGAATAACCCATTGTCACCACGGTTATCCCACGCAAGACATACATCAAGTGTTCTCAAATCATTAAAGACTCAATCCGATAAGATAACTTCAAAGGGAAAACTCAATCCATTACAAGAGAGTAGAGGGGGAGAAACATCATAAGATCCAACTATAATAGCAAAGCTTGCGATACATCAAGATCGTATCACCTCAAGAACACGAGAGAGAGAGAGATCAAACACATAGCTACTAGTACATACTGAAGGAAATATGCCCTAGAGGCAATAATAAAGTTATTATTTATTTCCTCATATCATGATAAATGTTTATTATTCATGCTAGAATTGTATTAACCGGAAACATAATACATGTGTGAATACATAGACAAACATATAGTCACTAGTATGCCTCTACTTGACTAGCTCATTAATCAAAGATGGTTATGTTTCCTAACCATAGACATGTGTTGTTATTTGATTAATGGGATCACATCATTAGGAGAATGATGTGATTGACATGACCCATTCCGTTAGCCTAGCACTTGATCGCTTAGTATATTGCTATTGCTTTCTTCATGACTTATACATGTTCCGTAACTATGAGATTATGCAACTCCGTTTACGGAGGAACACTTTGGTGCTACCAAAAGTCACAACGTAATCGGGTGATCATAAAGGAGTACTACAGGTGTCTCCAAAGGTACATGTTGGGTTGGCGTATTTCGAGATTAGGTTTTGTCACTCCGATTGTCGGAGAGGTATCTCTAGGCCTTCTCGGTAATACACATCACATAAGCCTTGCAAGCATTGCAACTAATAAGTTAGTTGCCAGATGATGTATTACGGAACGAGTAAAGAGACTTGCCGGTAACGAGATTGAACTAGGTATTGGATACCGACGATCGAATCTCGGGCAAGTAACATACCGATGACAAAGGGAACAACATATGTCGTTATGCGGTTTGACCGATAAAGATCTTCGTAGAATATGTAGGAACCAATATGGGCATCCAGGTTCCGCTATTGGTTATTGACAGAGAATAGTTCTAGGTCATGTCTACATAGTTCTCGAACCCGTAGGGTCCGCACGCTTAACGTTACGATAACAATTTATTATGAGTTTATAAGTTTTGATGTACTGAAGTTTGTTCGGAGTCCCGGATGTGATCACGGACATGACGAGGAGTCTCGAAATGGTCGAGACATAAAGATTGATATATTGGAAGCCTATATTTGGATATCGGAATGGTTCCGTGAAATCGGATTTCACCGGAACACCGGGGTTACGGAACCCTCCGGGGATATTGGGCCTTAGTGGGCCATGAGGGAGAAGAGGAGGGCCGGCAGGGCAGGCAGGCCTCCCCCCTAGTCCGAATAGGACCAGGAGAGGGGGGCGCCTTCCTCTTTCCCTCCCCTTTCCTTCTCCAACAAGGCAAGAGGGGGGAGTCCGACTCCCGGTGGGAGTAGGACTCCTCCAGGCGCACCCCTTGGGGGCCGGCCGCACCTCCCCTTGCTCCTTTATATACGGGGCAGGGGGCACCCCATAACACACAAGTTGATCTACGGATCCTTAGCCGTGTCGGTGCCCCTCCACCATATTCCACCTCGGTCATATCGTCGCAGATTTTAGGCGAAGCCCTGTGCGGTAGAGCATCATCATCGTCACCACGCCGTCGGTCGACGGAACTCATCCCCGACACTTTGCTGGATCGGAGTCCGGGATCGCCATCGAGCTGAACGTGAGCTGAACTCGGAGGTGCCGTCGTTCGGTACTTGGATCGTCGGATCGTGAAGACGTCGACTACATCAACAGCGTTGTCATAACGCTTCCGCCACGGTCTCACGAGGGTACGTGGACAATACTTCCCCTCTCGTTGCTATGCCATCACCATGATCTTGCGTGTGCGAGGAACATTTTTGAAATTACTACGTTCCCCAACAAAGGGCATCCGAGCCTGGTTTTATGCGTTGATGTCATATGCACGAGTAGAACACAAGTGAGTTGTGGGCGATATAAGTCATACCGCTTACTAGCATGTCATACTTTGGTTCAGCGGTATTGTGAGATGAAGCGGCCCGAACCGACATTACGCAGACGCTTCGCGAGACTGGTTTCACCACTTCGAGCACTCATTGCTTAAAGGTGGTGGCGGGTGTCATCTCTCTTACTTTAGTTGAACTGAGTGTGGCTACGCCGGTCCTTGCGAAGGTTAAAACAGCACCAACTTGACAAACTATCGTTGTGGTTTTGATGCGAGGTAAGAACGGTTCTTGCTCAGCCCGTAGCAGCCACGTAAAATTTGCAACAACAAAGTAGAGGACGCCTAACTTGTTTTTGCAGGGCATGTTGTGATGTGATATGGTCAAGACGTGATGCTATATTTTATTGTATGAGATGATCATGTTTTGTAACGAAGTTATCGGCAATGGCAGGAGCCATATGGTTGTCGCTTATTGTATGAAATGCAAAAGCCATGTAATTGCTTTACTTTATCACTAAGCGGTAGCGATAGTCGAGAAGCAATAGTTGGCGAGACGACAACGATGCTACGATGGAGATCAAGGTGTCGCGCGGTGGCGATGGTGATCACGACGTGCTTCGGAGATGGAGATCACAAGCACAAGATGATGATGGCCATATCATATCACTTATATTGATTGCATGTGATGTTTATCCTTTATGCATCTTATCTTGCTTTGATTGACGGTAGCATTTTAAGATGATCTCTCACTAAAATTATCAAGACGTGTTCTCCCCGAGTATACACCGTTGCCAAAGTTCGTCGTGCCTGTGCACCACGTGATGATCGGTGTGATAAGCTCACGTCCATCTACAACGGGTGCAAGCCAGTTTTGCACACGCAGAATACTCGAGTTAAACTTGACGAGCCTAGCATATGCAGATATGGCCTCGGAACACGGAGACCGAAAGGTCGAGCGTGAATCATATAGTAGATATGATCAACATAGTGATGTTCACCATTGAAAACTACTCCATCTCACATGATGATCGGTTATGGTTTAGTTGATTTGGATCACGTAATCACTTAGATGACTAGAGAGATGTCTATCTAAGTGGGAGTTCTTAAGTAATATGATTAATTGAACTTAAATTTATCATGAACTTAGTACCTGATAGTATTTTGCTTGTCTATGTTTACTGTAGATAGATGGCTCGTGCTGTTGTTCCATTCAATTTTAATGCGTTCCTTGAGAAAGCAAAGTTGAAAGATGATGGTAGCAATTACACGGACTGGGTCTGTAACTTGAGGATTATCCTCATTGCTGCACAGAAAAATTACGCCCCGAAGCACCGCTGGGTGCCAACCTCTTTGAGGAGCAACGCCGAAGTTGTGAACGTCTCGGCAAAGCAAAGTCGATGACTACTCTATAGTTCAGTGTGCCATGCTTTACGGCTTAGAACCGGGTCTTCAACGACGTTTTGAACGTCATGGAGCATATGAGATGTTCCAAGAGTTGAAGTTAATATTTCAAGCAAATGCCCGGATTGAGAGATATGAAGTCTCCAATAAGTTCTATAGCTGCAAGATGGAGGAGAATAGTTACGTCGGTGAACATATACTCAAAATGTGGGTATAATAATCACTTGATTCAACTGGGAGTTAATCTTCCGGATGATAGTGTCATTGATGAATTCTCCAATCATCGCCATAAAGCTACAAGAGCTTCGTGATGAACTATAATATGCAAGGGATGACCAAGACAATTCCCGAGCTCTTCGCAATGCTAAAAGCTGCGGAGGTAGAAATCAAGAAAGAGCATCAAGTGTTGATGGTCAACAAGACCACTAGTTTCAAGAAAAAGGGCAAAGGGAAGAAGAAGGAACTTCAAAAGAACAGCAAGAAAGTTGCTGCTCAAGAGAAGAAACCCAAGTCTGGACCAAAGCCTGAAACTGAGTGTTTCTACCGCAAGCAAACTGGTCCGAAGCGGAACTGCCCCAAGTATTTGGTGGATAAGAAGGATGGCAAGGTGAACAAAGGTATATGTGATATACATGTTATTGATGTGTACCTTACTAGAGCTCGTAGTAGCACTGGGTATTTGATACTGGTTTCTGTTGCTAATATTTGCAACTCAAAACAGGGACTACGAAATAAGCGAGCACCGCAAAGGACGAGGTGACGATGCCGTGTGGAAACGGTTCCAAAGTCGATGTGATCGCGGTCGGCACGCTACCTCTACATCTACCTTCGGGATTAGTATTAGACCTTAATAATTGTTATTTGGTGCCAGCGTTGAGCATGAACATTATATCTGGATCTTGTTTGATGCGAGACGGTTATTCATTTAAATCGAGAGAATAATGGTTGTTCTATTTATATGAGTAATATCTTTTATGGTCATGCACCCTTGAAGAGTGGTCTATTTTATTAAATCTCGATAGTAGTAATACACATATTCATAATGTCAAAGCCAAAAGATGCAGAGTTAATAATGATAGTGCAACTTATTTGTGGCACTGCCGTTTAGGTCATATCGGTGTAAAACGCATGAAGAAACTCCATACTGATGGACTTTTGGAATCACTTGATTATGAATCACTTGGTACTTGCGAACCGTGCCTCATAGGCAAGATGACTAAAACACCGTTCTCCGGTTGTATGGAGAGAGCAACAGATTTGTTGGAAATCATACATACAGATGTATGTGGTCCGATGAATGTCGAAGCTCGTGGCGGATATCATTATCTTCTCACCTTCACAGATGATTTAAGGAGATATGGGTATATCTTCTTAATGAAGCATAAATCTGAAACATTTGAAAAGTTCAAATAATTTCAGAGTGAAGTTGAAAATCATCGTAACAAGAAAATAAAATTTCTACGATCTGATCGTGGAGGAGAATATTTGAGTTACGAGTTTGGTCTACATTTGAAAAATTGCGGAATAGTTTCGCAACTAACGCCACCTGGAACACCACAACGTAATGGTGTGTCCGAATGTCGTAATCGTACTTTACTAGATATGGTGCGATCTATGATGTCTCTTACCAATTTACCGGTATCGTTTTGGGGTTATGCTTTAGAGACGGCCGCATTCATGTTAAATAGGGCACCATCAAAATCCGTTAAGACGACTCCTTATGAACTATGGTTTGGCAAGAAACCAAAGTTGTCGTTTCTGAAAGTTTGGGGCTGCAATGCTTATGTGAAAAAACTTCAACCTGATAAGCTAGAACCCAAATCGGAAAAATGTGTCTTCATAGGATACCCAAAGGAAACAGTTGGGTACACCTTCTATCACAAATCCGAAGGCAAGACATTCGTTGCTAAGAATGGATCCTTTCTAGAGAAGGAGTTTCTCTCGAAAGAAGTGAGTGGGAGAAAAGTAGAACTTGATGAGGTAATGATACCAGCTCCCTTATTGGAAAATGGTTCATCACGAAATCGGTTCCGTGACACCTACACCAATTAGTGAGGAAGTTAATGATGATTCTTATGAAACTTCAGATCAAGTTTCTACCGAACTCGAGGTCATCCAGAGTAAGATCCGCACTGAGTGGTACGGTAATCCTATTTTGGAAGTCATGTTACTTGACCATGGTGAACCTACAAACTATGAAGAAGCGATGGTGAGCCCAGATTCATAAAATGGCTGGAAGCCATGAAATCTGAGATGGGATCCATGTATGAGAACAAAGTATGGACTTTGGTTGACTTGCCGATGATCGGCAAGCCATTGAGAATAAATGGATCTTTGAAAAGAAGACTGACGCCGATGGTAATGTAGCTGTCTATAAAGCTCGACTTGTTGCAAAAGGTTTTCGACAAGTTCAAGGGTTGACTACGATGAGACTTTCTCACCCGTAGCGATGCTTAAGTCTGTCCGAATCATGTTAGCAATTGCTGCATTTTATGATTATGAAATTTGGCAAATGGATGTAAAACTGCATTCTTGAATGGATTTCTAGAAGAAGAATTGTATATGATGCAACAGAAGGTTTTGTTGATCCAAAAGGTGCTAACAAAGTGTGCAAGCTCCAGCGATCAATTTATGGTGCAGTGCAAGCCTCTCGGAGTTGGAATAAACGCTTTGATAGTGTGATCAAAGCATATGGTTTTATCTGAGACTTTTGGAGAAGCCTGTATTTACAAGAAAGTGAGAGGGAGCTCAGTAGCATTTCGATATTATATGTGGACGACATATTATTAATTGGAAATGATATAGAATTTCTGGATAGCATAAAAGGATACTTGAATAAAAGTTTTTCAATGAAAGACCTCGGTGAAGCTGCTTACATATTGGGCATCAAGATCTATAGAGATAGATCAAGACGCTTAATTGGACTTTCACAAAGCACATACCTTGATAAAGTTTTGAAGAAGTTCAAAATGGATCGAGCAAAGAAATGTTTTTACTGTATTACAAGGTGTGAAATTGAGTCGACTCAATGCCCGACCACAACAGAAGATAGAGAGAAAATGAAAGATGTTCCTATGCTTCAGCCATAGGCTCTATCATGTATGCAATTGTGTACGGACTGACGATGCTTAGCAATAAGCTTGACAGAAGGTAGTAATCCAGAGTGGATCATGGACAGCGGTCAAGAACATCCTGAAATACCGAAAAGGACTAAGGATATGTTTCTCGTATATGGAGGTGACAAAGAGCTAGTCGTAAATGGTTACGTTGATGCAAGCTTTGACACCGATCCGACGATTCTAAATCGCAAACCGGATCGTGTTTTTATTAAACGGTGGAGCTGTCGGTTGGTGCAGTTCTAAACAAAGCGTCGTGGCGGGATCTACATGTGAAGCGGAGTACATAGCTGCTTGGAAGCAGCAAATGAAGGAGTCTGGATGAAAGAGTTCATTTCCGATCTAGGTGTCATACCTAGTGCATCGGGACCAATGAAGATCTTCTCGTGACAATATGGTGCAATTGCCTTGGCAAAGGAATCCAGATTTCACAAGAGGACCAAGCATATCAAGAGACACTTCAATTCCATTCGGGACCAAGTCCAAGTGGGAGACATAGAGATTTGCAAGATACATACGGATCTGAATATTGCGCACCGCTGACTAAGCCTCTTCCTCGAGCAAAACATGATCAGCACCAAGACTCCATGGGTGTTAGAATCATTCTTGTGTAATCTAGATTATTGACTCTAGTGCAAGTGGGAGATGAAGGAAATATGCCCTAGAGGCAATAATAAAGTTATTATTTATTTCCTCATATCATGATAAATGTTTATTATTCATGCTATAATTGTATTAACCGGAAACATAATACATGTGTGAATACATAGACAAACATATAGTCACTAGTATGCCTCTACTTGACTAGCTCATTAATCAAAGATGGTTATGTTTCCTAACCATAGACATGTGTTGTTATTTGATTAATGGGATCACATCATTAGGAGAATGATGTGATTGACATGACCCATTCCGTTAGCCTAGCACTTGATCGTTTAGTATATTGCTATTGCTTTCTTCATAACTTATACATGTTCCGGTAACTATGAGATTATGCAACTCCTGTTTACGGAGGAACACTTTGGTGCTACCAAACGTCACAACGAATCGGGTGATTATAAAGGAGTACTACAGGTGTATCCAAAGGTACATGTTGGGTTGGCGTATTTCGAGATTAGGTTTTGTCACTCCGATTGTCGGAGAGGTATCTCTAGGCCTTCTCGGTAATACACATCACATAAGCCTTGCAAGCATTGTAACTAATAAGTTAGTTGCGAGATGATGTATTACGGAACGAGTAAAGAGACTTGCCGGTAATGAGATTGAACTAGGTATTGGATACCGACGATCGAATCTCGGGCAAGTAACATACCGATGACAAAGGGAACAACGTATGTCGTTATGCGGTTTGACCGATAAAGATCTTCGTAGATGTCGGTGTACTAGAGTAGGGGTACTCTAGTATCCCCAACTCGTGCACGGGCAGTTGCAGCACTCCGTGGCAGGGCTGGCCTGGTGACCGCCAAGGTCCTCCGCGGCTCCTTTGGAGCCATTCAAGAACAAAGTACTCTAGGCCCCGGCAAGAGGAGCTTGCCGGGAAGGCCACTCAAGGCATGAAGGAAACAAGGCCCCGGCAAGAGGAGCTTGCCGGGAAGGCTTGGTGAGCGACAAGCTCCCGGCGCGACAGGATTCAGCCGCTGCAAGGTACTTGCCATGGCAGTAACCTCTCTCGCATCTCCGCTCCAGCTCATCCGCCAACGTCGCCGTGGGGCTACTCGTGCACGCGTGTCAAAGGGCTGTGCAGCCAGCTGGGAGCAGCGATAAGCGGCGCCGACAAGCCACCATCATGGCAAACGGAGGCGCACTTGACGGTCCCCTGTTTGCCTTTTTCAGCGACGGGACGGGCATTTATGACTCTTGTCCCTTGTCCGTCGAGTTAGGTATAAGGCATTGTACTTCGTATAAAGCGTGTACCAACCATCGCTTTTTCCTATTTTACCCTTGTCTACTTGCCACCTGTGGTGACCCCTTGAGCCTATAAAAGGAGGCCCATGTGCAACGAGAAAGGGTTCGCCCAGTTCAGTTCATTCGACTCATTCGAGACCGAGACACAAAGCTAGGTTTTGTAGCTTCCATTGCTCCCTAGCAAGAACACAATACAATCAACCAAGCAGCAAGAGGAGTATTATCTCTCCGGAGAGCTCCAAGCTGGGTAAATCTGCTCGTGTGCATCGCTTCAATCCGCTCTTTGTGCAATCTCCGCCCCCCTCCAACCACAAGGACCCGGTCCCATAGGTGTTCGTGGGTCACGATCAGCTTCCCCGACATCTTTGGCGCGCCAGGTAGGGGGCGTCGAGGCTGTGTGAACCCGATCCAGCGTTCACACGAGCAGCTTCTTCATCATCTTCGTCAACATGCCACCGAAGAAGAAAGCTTCGGCGGCAGCAGAGCCGTCTGCGTCGAACCCACCACCACCAGAGCTGACGGGTGGTGGGGAAGACGCTGGCGGAGGAACGGGCGTCGTCGAGAGAGCCCACGACGCCGCCAGGTCCAAGGACAAGGCGGCGCAGGCGTCGGCGTCGAATCCGCACCGCGCCCTTCTCAGAGGCGCGGGACCGACAAGCGTCATGATGCTCGCAGCACCATACGCCGTTGGATCAAGGCCTGCTGGAGGATCCCGAGCCCTCGAGACCTGCATGCACGCCAAAGATGCCGGTGACGAAGCGAGTACGGTCGCTTGGGTGGGATATCGCTCCTCCTAACTTGGTTAGAGTCCGAGCACATCCGTTCCTCGCCCGCACGCCATTGCCACCCACCACTCCAGCGAAGCCTTGGCGAGCTCAATTACTTCTAGACTACCCTCCAACGGCCGACAAGGTCGACGAATGGAGGGCCACAATCCGTAGTCTCATCGGCTTTGCTAACGGCGACGTTCGCGGCAACTAATCTGCGCCCTTGCTGCGCCGAGGCGATAAGGCACGAGCCGGTGGCGGCGAGACCTGCGGGGTGACACCACCATGCACTCCCCTTCCGAAGGCCAAGATCACCAGCTCCTCGGATCCACCTCGACAATGACTCCACCGCGTCGTCGGATCCACGAGCTCGCCGTGATCAGCGCCAAGTTCTTAAGGAATGGCAACAAGAAGACGCCGACTCGTGATCGAGCGCCAAGAGAAGCACGACAATCCAATCCACCAGCGCCGCCGGGCCAGCTGTTGACATGCATGCGCCGGGGAACCAGCGACTTGTCAGACGTGTAGGTTGCCCCCTGCTCACTCGTGAGCTGCGGCAAGTCCAAATGGCCCGACAAGAAAAACTTCAAGCCGAGAAAGCGAGAAGTATGATGGCAGGACACACCATCGGAGTTCCTCAAGATCTACACCATCGCGGTACAAGCCATGGGGACGAGACGACAAGATCCTTGCCAACTACTTCCCTCCGTGCTCAAGCCAAATGTCGATCTTGGCTCATGCACTTGCCGGACAGTTCCATATCTTGGGCATATTTATGCCATCGGTTTGTCGGCGCCTTCACAAAGTGCCACAAGCCTCATGGCCAAGAGAGTGACCTTCACCGCCGCCTGAAGGAAGGAGAGTCCTGCGCAAGTTCATCCAGAGATTCGCCGTGCACTACAACATCCCGAGACGCCCACCCCGCCGGTGATCGCGCTTCATCGAACGCGCGGAACCGCAGGATGAGGGAGGAGATGGCGATGTGCAAAGTCAAGGACGTCAGTGAGCTGTATGCCTTGGCCGACAAGTGCGCACGGGCTGAAGAAGGAAGAAGACTCCCAGGGGAGAATGTTGGAGCAGAATCCGACAGTGAGGAGGCTGCCCCGGCAAGGAAGAGCCGGCGGCGGAACAACAGAAAGAAGAAGAACAAGGAGGTACTCGTTGTCGAGCAGTCCGGCAATGGAGGCGGCGCCAACAAGGCTAAGGTTGGTAGCTCCGGCAAGGAGGTTGCCGCTGACACCGGTCGTCAAGCTGTGGCGGCCGCCGACAAGCCTGACAGCTCCAACAAACAATACTGTAAGATTCACCGCACCAAGGGCCACGATCTCCAGAGCTGCAAGAAAGTCGAGCAGCTCGTTGAACTACAGAAGGCTGAATTCGAGCGGCGAGACAAGGAGAAGGCCCAGGAAGGTGCTGCTGCAGCTAGTAAAAAGAGACCCGGCCGGGGAGGACGCCGCGGCAAGGCCAAGCAGCGGCAAGGAGACAGACCTCCCCGCGGCCGCGACAAGGAAGAAGAAGAAGATGATGACGAAGACATGGAAGACGATGAAGCTGATGAGCAGGAGTTTCAGAAGGCAACAGAGGTTCTCTGCGTTGACGGTGGTGCTTCTCTGCATACCTCGCACCGCCAACTCAAGCAATGGATGCGGGAGGTCAATGCAGCAGAACCATCCGTGGAGTCACGTAGACCTCTGAAGTGGTCCAGCACGCCCATCATTTTTGATATTGAGGACCACCCTGATCGCATAACTGCGGTCGGGTGCTTGCCGATGTTGGTCTCACCAACTATCCGCAACCTCAAGGTCACTAAAATGTTGGTTGACGGCGGGCCGGTTCGAACCTGATCTCCTCTGCGCAGTGCTCGGAAGCTTCAAATCCTCGACGGCGAGCTCGAAGAGACTGGTACTTTCCAAGGAATCAACCCAGGAAGGAGCAAGCCGAAAGGGAAGATAACATTGCCGGTAACATTTGGCAGTGAGCTGAATTTTAGGACTGAGAGGGTCACATTCGACGTTGCTGATTTCCCATTGCCCTATAATGGGATACTTGGCCGTCCAGCACTCGCCAAGTTCATGGCAACCTCTCATTATGCTTACAATTTGCTCAAGATGCCCGGCCCGATAAGCGTCATTTCTGTCCATGGCGACAAGAAGGATGCGCTTATCTGCGCCGACAAGATTTACCGGGATGCAGCAGCTGCGACAGATAGCAAACCACTTGCCGCTGAAGCTCCTGGGAAGAAGAAGACCAAGTCCGCAAGAGCTCGATGCCTACTCCGCAAGCGCACCTCTTGGAGTGCGCTACCGTCGAGGACGCACCATCGAGCTCCACCGCAAGTGCAAGAAGATGATGGCAGCTCCATCAAGACCAAGAAGGTGCCCATCAAGGAGGACGACACTGGTGGTACCTTCACCATCAGTGCCACTCTAGACCCTAAATAGGAAGGCGAGCTCGTTGCTTTCCTGCGGGCGAATGTCGATGTGTTTGCATGGCAACCATATAACATCCCCGGTGTTCCCAGGAAGGTAATTGAGCACCACCTAGCTGTCTGTCCTCACGCGCGGCCCGTCAAGCAAAAAGTTAGGAAACAGGCAGTGGAGCGCCAAGAGTTCATAACAGAAGAGATCAAGAAGTTGGAAGCAGCAGGCCTTGTCAGAGGGGTGCTCCATCCCACGTGGTTGGCCAATCCGGTAGTTGTACGAAAGGCAAATGGGAAATGGAGACTCTGTATTGACTTCACGGATGTTAATAAAGCTTGTCCCAAAGACCCATTTCCCTTGCCGCGTATCGACCAGATTGTTGACTCCACGGCTGGATGTGATTTGCTTTCATTTCTTGATGCATATTCAGGATATCATCGATCTTCATGGCGTAAGAGGATGAAGAGAAAACCGCATTCATTACACCATGTGGCACTTATTGTTTCATACGGATGCCTTTCGGTTTGAAGAATGCTGGTTCAACGCTTGCAAGAGTGGTCCACGCGCCGAGCCCCAAATGCACGTAAATGTAGAAGCCTACATGGATGACATAGTGGTCAAGAGCAAGGACAAAGCAACTCTGGTTCAAGATTTGATGAGACTTTGCAAATCTGCACAAGATCAACCTCAAGCTCAACCCCGAGAAGTGCGTGTTTGGAGTCCCTTCCGCAAGCTTCTCGGTTCTTTGTGTCTCGGGGGAATTGAAGCCAATCCCGACAAGATCAAGGCCATTGAGCAGATTGAAGCACTAAAGCGTGTCAAGGATGTAAGAAGGCTTGCGGTTGCGTGGCTGCTCAAAGAGGTTTATTTCTAAGTCAGCTGAGCGCGCCTGCCATTTTCAAGATTTTGAAAAGGCAGGTCCAATGAAATGGACTCGGCGGAGGCTGCGCTGCAGACTTGAAGAGGTACTGTCCTCCACTCCAATACTTGTCGCACCTAAGCCACAAGAGAAGTTGTTGCTATATATAGCGGCAACCAATCAAGTGGTCGATGCTGCGTTAGTAGCGGAGAGGAGGCGGATGATGAGCCGCAACCGAGGCAGGTGCATCCAGCGACAAGGTGGGGCTTCGCCGTTAAGCTCTGGTCCCGACAAGGACGGATCTGTGCAGGATTGCGACAAGATACGAAAAGGATGGTGCAGCGCCCGTCTACTTTGTCGGTTCCCTTCGCAGGGGCTAGGTCAACGTACTCGGTGTGCGAAGTTGCTTTTCGGCCTCCTCATGGCCTCGAGAAAGCTGCGCCATTACTTCCAAGCACATGAGATAACAGTTGTCACTCGCTTTCCGCTGAAGAGGATATTGCAAAATCCAGAAGCAACAGGCAGGATTGTCGAGTGGGCACTGGAACTGTCAAGCTTTGGCCTTAAGTTTGAAAGCACTTCAACTATCCAAAGCAGAGCATTGGCAGAATTTATAGCAGAATGGACGCCAACGCAAGATGAAGAAATTCCAGAGACGAGCATCCCCGTCAAGGAAGCAAGTAAAGAGTGGCTGATGTACTTTGATGGTGCCTTCTCGCTGCAAGGCGCCGGTGCGGCGTGCTGCTTATCGCACCCACCGGAGAGCACCTCAAGTACATAGTCCAAATGCACTTTCCCAAGGAGCAAGCAACAAATAATACAGCAGAGTATGAAGGTTTGCTTGCCGGTCTCAGAATTGCAGTAGACCTTGGGATCAAGAAGCTTATCGTCAGGGGTGATTCGCAGCTTGTCGTCCGCCAAGTAAACAAGGATTATCAGAGTCCGTTGATGGAAGCCTACGTTGATGAAGTGAGAAAGCTAGAAGAGCACTTTGAAGGCCTGCAAATGGAACATGTTCCAAGAACTCAGAATGATATTGCTGATGGCCTGTCAAAGTGTGCTGCACTCAAGTTACCTGTGGAACCAGTAATTTTTGTGCTCAAGCTGACTCAACCAACTGTAACACCATCAACTGGACAGAACAAGAAGAGGAAGTTGGTTTCCGGTGACTACTTCCCGGCAGAGCTCCTCGAAGCCGCCGCCAAGAAGGTCCCCAAAATCAACGCAAATATCGCCGAGGAGCAGTCTGCTCCGACAAGCCCCAAGGTTTGTTTCGTTGAAGCAGACGCTCCCGACAAGTTTTGCTCCGGCAAGCTTGCCGGGGATCATCAAGCTCCGGCTGAGCCGCTGGTTCTTGCCGTAGAAGCTGATGTTCCCGCAGCGGCAGATGAGCCTTTAGTCCTTGTTGTCGAGCCGCAAGCTCCAAAGATGGGCACAAGAGATCGTCCATTTCCTTGAGACGGAGAACTTCCCAAGAGCAAGAAGAAGCGGAAAAAGTAGCCCGACGGTCAAGTATGTACCAGTTATTTGACAACATCATGCATGAAGAAGACTCAACGGTGTGAAATTGAAGTGTATTTGCGGGAAGATGGATGAAAGCTGTTGGCGAGAGATACATGGAGGCATATGTGGTCACCACATTGGCGCAAAGGGCACTTGCAAGCAAAGCTTTCCAAGCAAGGTTTCTTCCGCCGAAGCCCTCCAGGATGCAACCGCACAAGTAACCAAGTGTGAAGCGTGCTGTTCCATTCAAAACAGATACACCAGCCAGCTCAAGCTCTCAGACGATCCCTTTATCCCGGCCCTTTTTCGTGCAGGGGCTCGACATCTCGGCCCTTTCCCCGAGCTGTCGGGGCTTTGAGTACTTGTTCGTCATAATCGACAAGTTCACAAAGTGGCCGGAAGTGGAAGCAATGAGGAAGGTGACAACACGGTCGGCGATCAAGTTCTTGGTCAATTGTTTGCCGCTTTGGGATTCCTAACGGGATCATCACCGACAACGGCACACGTTCACGAGCCGCACCTTCATGCGAGACGCCCAAGATCTTGGCGCCAAGATCTGCTTTTACATTGCTCATCCGAGAAGCAACGGTCAAGCGTAGAGAGCAAACGCTGAAGTGCTGCGGGGACTCAAGACCAGAACTTTCGACAAGCTGCGCAAGTGTGGAAGAAAGCTGGATCGAGGAGCTGCCGGTGGTTCTTTGGTCGATCAGACGACGCCAAATCGAGCCATCGGCGGACACCTTTGCTCTAGTCTATGGAGACAGAGCAGTTCTCCCACGGAACTCGATACGGATCGCCTCGAGTGCTCGCTTATGATGAGCTTGAGCAAGAGCAGCTGCGACAAGATGACGCGCTGCTCCTTGAGGAAGATCGTCTTCAGAGCTCTTTGACGAGCTGCTCGTTATCGCAAGCTCTGCGCCGCTACCATAGCCACAAAGTTAACGCCGAAGCTTTGAGGAAGGCGACCTTGTTCTTGGTAGCGCTCAATCCGCCAAGAATTCCAACAAGTTGACGCCAAAGTGGGAAGGCCCTTATCGGGTGAAACGAGTCACTAGGCACTCGCATCGTCCGCTTTGAGACCGAAGATGGCGTTCCGTGAGCAACTCCGGAATATAGAGCATCTTCGTAAGTTTTACCCATAGAGGCGCGGTTGCGGAACTTGTTCCGCAACCACTCTTTTGTACAAGTCTTGCCGCTGTTGCATGTAATCCTTTGTACAAAGCGGCATGAGACCCGTGCATCATAAAAGCTCATGTGTTGCGCACAACTTGTCAATACATGCTTTCATAATCTTATATGCATGTGTTATCTAACATTTTGTGCAGCATCAACACCGGTAAGCAATAACGAGCCACTAGGCTCCATAACTTTATTTCTCTTCTTTCTTCTCAAAAGAATGGAAGGCCCTTCGCCCACAAGTTAACCGGGGAGGAGAAGATAATGGTATTGGCGCCAAGTGTCGCCGAGGAAGTATCGCTTGCCGGAAGCAAACGACAGAAAAAGCTAAGTTGCCAAAGTTTGAGCAATCAGTTTTAAGTTTTTAAGTTATCTCCCTCGAACGATAGTACTTTGTATGGAAAACACATGCGTGAAGGAACCAACTTCATGGCTGGTTTGCGCCTTACTTTGTTTCGAGTCCGCTCAACAACTTAAGTGAGCTGCAACTAG
Organism: Aegilops longissima; assembly: GCA_021605205.1. Lineage (NCBI taxonomy): Eukaryota > Viridiplantae > Streptophyta > Magnoliopsida > Poales > Poaceae > Aegilops > Aegilops longissima. Next base: position 650,400,551 of record CM038678.1, on the reverse strand, counting down.
TTGCGACAAGGTTGCTTGTCGGAGGCGGCATCGCCAGTAGGCTGCTGACGTTCCGCACTCAGCGCTCGCAGCAAAGATGCCCGCGCCGACAAGTTCCCTAAAAGCGTAGGGTACAAACATACAAAAGAAGAAATCAAGTAGAGGAAATAACATTGCGATCAATTGCCTAAGATAGTGTATATTACAAAATAACTTGTCGCAGATCTAATGAATTGTTCTAAACATGGTCTGCAGCGACAAAGGAAGGATAAAACTTGGCGGCCTAGTCCACGTGGTCGCCATCAACCCTCTTCACTCCGCTCACCCTGTCCACAATAGGTGCGACAAGGGCCTTGAGCGCTTCAACGTCAGCACTTGGCGGCAGGGACTTGAGGACATTGGCGAAGCTGACGCCTGGATTGCGGAAGGCCACCTTCATCAAGACCTTCTGAAGAGCCCCAACACAGATTTGGCGCGACTCGTCGGCCAGCTGCTTTGGGACCTCATCCCGGAGCCGCTGGAGAACCGCCAACACGCTCTTGAAGAACAGGCTGAGCTTGGCGCTGGGTTGGAGATGCTCGTCGGTGGGGTACCCGAGATCCACCATCCCCAGCTCCATCAGCTCCTGGTCAATGGCGGCGGCTGTATTGACTAGACCCTCGGTCCAGAGCATCACGTTCTCTCTGAGGGTATTGTGGGTGTTCGTGGCAGTCGCCAGCAACTCCTCATTGGCCTTGATCTTCTCCAACAGGCCCGCTTCCCGCTCCTTGGCACCGTCCAACGTCTCCGTCAAGGTGGTCAGTTTCAGCTCCAGATCCGCCTTGGAGTCCTTGGCGGCGTCGATCTCCTTGATCTTCTCAGCGAGACGACCCTGCAACTCACCAAGAGTGTAGGCGTCCTTCTCGCGCTCATGCTTCAGCGCGGTGACCTCTTCGCCGCTCTTCTGGAGGGTGGCCTCCAGCTGCGTCACCCTCGTCTCTAATTCCTTCTTGGCGGCCTCGGCGGCCGCGGCAGCGTCCTTTGCCTCCTTGAGTGCTCCGCCAATTGATTGCTTTGCTGCAAGATCTTCCTCGAGCTGTCGAGGTTGATCTTCCGCTGCGCCACCTCCTTCTTCTTGTGAGAGCTTCTCACCGGCTAGCCTTTGCTGCTCCTCGACCTCGGCCTTCTCCAAGATGAAGGCCGTGCACTCTTCGGAGAGTTGCTCCCACGCTTCTGCTATGTCCCGGAGAGTTTCCTTGTTGGCGCGCCGGAGCTCTTCCGCGCGTTTCTCCATATCAGCTCCCGCTCTCGCGACAAGCGCCTCCCTGGACTCCAACTTGGCTTGGCGGGCGCGGTAGAGCGACAGCAGCCTCTTCAGCAGCTGCTCTTCTTCAGACTCGCCACTACTGCTGCTTGGCGCGTCAACCAGCGACAGCCCAGCAGAGGCGAGCAGCTCCTCGTCGAAGGTCTCTCCCTCGACCGGCGCCCTGGAGCTCTACGCCCATGGAAGCTTGATGAAGACATCGTCGCCGGCCTTCCAATAGGCGCCGGGCTGGGGCTCTTCGGAGCTCGGTGCTGCATCGGTGGCGGGGGGATCGGCGGTCGGCGTAGCGCCTGGCGCTCCTGCGGCCTCAGGGCCGTCAGTACGATCACCAGATCCCTCCCCAGCCTCTGCACTAGCAGCCTTGGTAGCCTCCTCGCCGGCAGACCCATCAGCACCGGCCTCCTCCTCCATGTTGGTGGCGTCGTCATTATTGCCGCGAGCGTCCTCCTCGCCGGCAACCTCAGTCTCCATCGGCTCTCCGGCAGATGGATCGATGATCGAAAAAGAAAAGAACAAGTCAAGCAAATGTTCAAAAGAAGAACGTAAGAGAAAAGACCCAAGGAAATTTTCAGTCAAGAAGATTACCCGCAATGGGATCTGTGGCCGCGGTCTCCACCACCGGAGGGTCGTCGGCGCTGCCCCTTGTCGGAGAAGCTCCCTTTGTCGGAGAGGCCTCCCTTGCCGGAGAGCGCTCCCTTGGCGGAGAGTTCTCCCTCGGCGGCGTAGTTGAAGGCATGAACTTCGAAGTGACCTCCGGGGCCTCCTGATGAGGCTGCTCTGCTCCTGCACAATTCAACAAGTCAGATATCAGCATAGAAGAAACACCCATGCACGCCCTACAGTAACAAGTGGATCAAATACTTACCCTGGGGGCTGTGCTGGGGGCTGCTCAGAGGAAAGGTTGCCGGGTCCGGCAAGGAAGTCTCAGGCGCTCCTCCTGTTGCCACGGGGGGATCGTCTTCGATGACCACCACCGGCGTCTTGGCTCTCTTCGATGCCCTCTGAGCCAGCGTCCTGAAGAAGGAAAAAGGTTCAGAATGAAGCAAGTTAGATACAAGACGAAGCAGCAAATTGAAGAATTACAAGTACAGCGACAAGATCTTACTCTTCTTCCTCTTCCTCGGAGCTGAGAGCGGAGAAGTCGAATTCCGCTCCACCTCCGGTGCGACGAGCTGGAAGGGTGGGCTCCCTTGGAGGCTTGGCGGGTGCGGAAGCCGTGGTCCCAGAAGGCCCCTCTCCGGTTGCTGTGGCAGCGTGAGGCGCTCCCGCGGCAACAGAGGTTGTCGCGGTGGAGCGCGTCGTGCGGCGAGACGGCTGTTGGCCCGCCCGCCGCCCGCCACTTCCCGGTCTTGGAGGCGCCTTCTTGGCGGGGCAGCTGGCTCCTCCGCTGCAAGTCATCCAAGGTGGAGGGAGGCGCCCCGGCAGGCTCGTTCGGCTCGGCGTCGGGCTCGGCCTGCTCCTCCTCGCCGACAAGCTCTTGGCGGTCGGCAAGGCTTGCCGCCTCAGCTGCCTCCGCCTCGACGGTGAACCCAAACACGCCCGGCGGCAGCAGCTTCGCCGCCTCCTCCAACCTTGTGGCGTCGCGCGCCATCTCTTGCTTTCGGTGGTGTCGGGTGAGCCACTTACGCTTCGTCGGCACGGATCGGCACTTCTTCTAAGTTGTCGAAGAACTGCTGCACGACGTCGTCGGCGGGCTCTGCCAAGTTGGAGCGATTCCATGGGAATCGCATAACGGCATCATCGCGGATGCGGTCAAGCGACGAGTTGTTGCACAAGGGCACGACTCCCTCGGCAACATGAACCACTCGGGGTGATCTGCATCAGGCTTGAACAGCTCCCGTAGCATGCCATCCAGCTCCAAGACGGTGAAGTTCCAATTGAGGCCCGGACGCAGCCTCATGATGTCCGCCGCGTTTTGGAATTCCCAAGCAGGCCTCCCCCTCTCCTGCAAGGGCGCAATGCGGCGAAGGAAGTCCGCGCCAACAGCTCCTACGGTAAGCCCCGCTTGTCGGAGGCACAAGATCAGTCACGGCAATCTTCAACTTGTCGCCCTCCGCGCCAAGTTGCTCCAATCATTGCCGCAAGACTATGGGAGTTTGGCGCAGGCGTAAAAGGCTGTGGCTCCTCCTCTATAATCCAACACCAATCGGCTCTCCACTCCTCCCATTTGCTGCGCAGCTCTCCGTCAAGATATGCTTCCTTATTGCCGATCCTCGAGACCCATGCAATCCCTCCGAAGCGGCCCTCCTCTCTCAACACGGGCATGAAGTAATGGCGGAAAAGTGCTACATTTGGGTGGACCCGACAAAGTTCTCGCAGAGTGTGCGAAACCGACATGGTGAGGACGGCGTTGGGGGTGAAATCAAGGAGGCGGAGGCCATATGTGTTCATGACGTCGCAAAAGAATTCGGAAAAGGGCGGGCAGAGCCCGCAATGGAAGAAAAGCGCGAAGAAAGGGTACCCGACGGAAACCTTCTCAGATGTGGCGGCGGAGATCACCTCGTCTTGTGGTGCGCCTGCGTCTCTGTCGACTGAGAAGAGGTAGTACAGCTCGCAGCTCCTTCGCCGAGCAGAGGGTCGAAGAGGGCCCGCTCCTTCTGCAGCGCCGTGAGCCGCTGCGCCTCGGCCGATTTCACCCCTTTGCCCTTGTCGGCTTTCGGAGCCATGGCGGAGGTGGTGGAGGAATCCGACGGCGTTGGTGGCGCCGGTGGCAATGGGGAGGGGGCGGAGCGTCGCTCTCTTTGGGCTCGAGAAGAAGGGGAGGTGCGGTGGTGGTTTTTGATGTGACAGCAATGGCAAGTGGACGTCCTGCCCCTGTTTCCCCTGCTTATAAGGGGGGAGAGGGGGCGGGCGTTCTGATTTTCCCATTAAAGAAAGCCCCCACGATCTCTCCCACGACGCCACGTCCGGTACGTGTCGTTCGTGGGGGACGTGGTGGGTCCAAGGCGAATAACTGCGCAATCTAGGCCGCGCGTGCCCGTGCACTGTTTTGGGCCTGGCCCAACAGAGCTCGGCGCCGCAGGTGGCCCAGTTCGGGCTCTGTCGGTGTACTAGAGTAGGGGTACTCTAGTATCCCCAACTCGTGCACGGGCAATTGCAGCACTCCGTGGCAGGGCTGGCCTGGTGACCGCCAAGGTCCTCCGCGGCTCCTTTGGAGCCATTCAAGAACAAAGTACTCAAGGCCCCGGCAAGAGGACCTTGCCGGGAAGGCCACTCAAGGCACGAAGGAAACAAGGCCCCGGCAAGAGGACCTTGCCGGGAAGGCTTGGTGAGCGACAAGCTCCCGAGCGCGACAAGGATTCAGCCGTGGCAAGGTACTTGCCGCGGCAGGCAACCTCTCTGCATCTCCGCTCCAGCTCATCCGCCAACGTGTCGCCGTGGGGCTACTCCAGGCACGCGTGTCAAAGGGCTGTGCAGCCAGCAGGGAGCAGCGATAAGCGGCGCTGACAAGCCACCATCGTGGCAAACGGAGGCGCACTTGACGGTCCCTGTTGCACTGTTCAGGCGACTGGGACGGGCATTTATGACTCTTGTCCCTTGCCGTCAGAGTTAGGTATAAGGCACTGTACACTGTACAAAGCTGTGTGCCAACCATTGTTTTTCCTATTTTACCCTTGTCTACTTGCCACCTGTGGTGACCCCTTGAGCCTATAAAAGGAGGCCCATGTGCAACGTAGAAAGGGTTCGGCTCCGGTTCAGTTCATTCGACTCATTCGAGACCAGAGACACTCAGGCTAGGTTTTGTAGCTTCCATTGCTCCCTAGCAAGAACACAATACAATCAACCCAGCAGCAGTAGGAGTATTCTCTCTCCGGAGAGCTCCGAAGCTGGGTAAATCTGCTAGTGTGCATCGCTTCGATCCGCTCTTTGTGCAATCTCCGCCCCCCTCCGAACCACAAGGGACCCGGTCCCACTGGTGTTCGTGGGTCACGATCAGCTTCCCCGACAGTAGAATATGTAGGAACCAATATGGGCATCCAGGTTCCGCTATTGGTTATTGACAGAGAATAGTTCTAGGTCATGTCTACATAGTTCTTGAACCCGTAGGGTCCGCACGCTTAACGTTACGATGACAGTTTATTATGAGTTTATAAGTTTTGATGTACCAAAGTTTGTTCGGAGTCCCGGATGTGATCACGGACATGACGAGGAGTCTCGAAATGGTCGAGACATAAAGATTGATATATTGGAAGCCTATATTTGGATATCGGAATGGTTAGGGTGAAATCGGATTTCACTGAACAAGGGGGTTACCGGAACCCTCCCGGGGGATATTGGGCCTTAGTGGGCCATGAGGGAGAAGAGGAGGGCCGGCCAGGGCAGGCCGCGCGCCCCCTCCCCCCCTAGTCCGAATAGGACAAGGAGAGGGGGGGCGGCGCCCCCCTTCCTCTTTCCCTCCCCTTTCCTTCTCCAACAAGGCAAGAGGGGGGAGTCCTACTCGCGGTGGGAGTAGGACTCCTCCAGGCGCACCCCTTGGGGGCCGGCCGCACCTCCCCCTTGCTCCTTTATATACGGGGGCAGGGGGGCACCCCATAACACACAAGTTGATCTACGTGATCGTTCCTTAGCCGTGTGCGGTGCCCCCCTCCACCATATTCCACCTCGGTCATATCGTCGCAGAGTTTAGGCGAAGCCCTGCGCCGGTAGAGCATCATCATCGCCACCACGCGCCGTCGTCTTGTGGAACTCATCCCGACACTTTGCTGGATCGGAGTCCGGGGATCGTCATCGAGCTGAACGTGTGCTGAACTCGGAGGTGCCGTACGTTCGGTACTTGGATCGATCGGATCGTGAAGACGTACGACTACATCAACCGCGTTGTCATAACTCTTCCGCTTACGGTCTACGAGGGTACGTGGACAATACTCTCCCCTCTCGTTGCTATGCCATCACCATGATCTTGCGTGTGCGTAGGAATTTTTTTGAAATTACTACGTTCCCCAACACATACCCTCAGCCCCGAGGGTGAACTACTCCCTCCTCGTCATGGAGAGCGCCGGGATGATGAAGATGGCCACGGTGAGGGTTCCCCCCTCCGGCAGGGTGCCGGAACAGGGTCTCGATTGGTTTTTGGTGGCTACAGAGGCTTGTAGCGGCGGAACTCCCGATCTATCTTGTTCTTCGAAGTTTTTAGGGTATATGGAATATATAGGTGAAAGAAGTACGTCAGGGGAGCCACGAGGGGCCCACGAGGGTGGAGGGCGCGCCCCCTGCCTCGTGCCTTCCTTGTTTATTCCCTGACGTGCACTCTAAGTCCCCGGGATTGCTTCCGTTCCAAAAATCACGTTCCCACAGGTTCCATTCCATTTGGACTCCGTTTGATATTCCTTTTCTGCGAAACACTAAAACAAGGGAAAAAACAGAAACTGGCACTGGGCTCTGGGTCAATAGGTTAGTCCCAAAAATAATATAAAAGTGTTTAATAAAGCCCATAAACATCCAAAACTGATAATATAATAGCATGGAACAATCAAAAATTATAGATACGTTGGAGACGTATCAGCATCCCCAAGCTTAATTCCTGCTCGTCCTCGAGTAGGTAAATGATAAAAATAGAATTTTTGATGTGGAATGCTACTTGGCATAGTTTCAATGTAATTCTTCATAATTGTGGTATGAATATTCAGATCCGAAAGATTCAAGATAAAAGTTCAATATTGACATAGAAATAATAATACTTCAAGCATACTAACTAAGCAATTATGTCCTCTCAAAATAACATGGCCAAAGAAAGTTCATCCCTACAAAATCATATAGTTTAGTCATGCTCCATTTTCGTCACACAAGAATGCTCTCATCATGCACAACCCTGATGACAAGCCAAGCAATTGTTTCATACTTCAGAAATCTCAAACTTTTCCAACCTTCACGCAATACATGAGCGTGAGCCATGGACATAGCACTATGGATGGAATAGAATATGATGATGGGGGTTATGTGGAGAAGACAAAAAAGGAGAAAGTCTCACATCAACGAGGCTAATCAATGAGCTATGGAGATGCCCATCGATTGATGTTAATGCAAGGAGTAGGGATTGCCATGCAACAGATGCACTAGAGCTATAAATATATGAAAGCTCAACAAAAGAAACTAAGTGGGTGTGCATCCAACTTGCTTGCTCACGAAGACCTAGGGCACTTGAGGAGGCCCATTGTTGGAATATAAAAGCCAAGTTCTATAATGAAAAATTCCCACTAGTATATGAAAATGACAAAACAAGAGACTCTCTATCATGAAGATTATGGTGCTACTTTGAAGCACAAGTGTGGTAAAAGGATAGTAACATTGTCCCTTCTCTCTTTTTCTCTCATTTTTTTGGGCCTTCTTTTTTTATGGCCTTTCTCTTTTTTCTTATTCCTCACTTGGGACAATGCTCTAGAAAATGATGATCATCACACTTCTATTTATTTACAACTCAATGATTACAACTTGATACTAGAACAAGGTATGACTCTATATGAATGCCTCCGGCGGTGTACCGGGATATGCAATGAACCAAGAGTGACATGTATGAAATAATTATGAACGGTGGCTTTGCCACAAATACTATGTCAACTACATGATCATGCAAAGCAATATGACAATAATGGAGCGTGTCATGATGAATGAAACGGTGGAAAGTTGCATGGCAATATATCTCGGAATGGCTATGGGAATGCCATAATAGGTAGGTATGGTGGCTGTTTTGAGGAAGATATAAGGAGGTTTATGTGTGAAAGAGCGTATCATATCACGGGGTTTGGATGCACCGGCGAAGTTTGCACCAACTCTCAATGTGAGAAAGGGCAATGCACGGTACCGAAGAGTCTAGCAATGATGGAAGGATAAGAGTGCGTATAATCCATGGACTCAACTTTAGTCATAAAGAACTCACATACTTATTGCAAAAATCTACAAGTCATCAAAGACCAAGCACTACGCGCATGCTCCTAGGGGGATAGATTGGTAGGAAAAGACCATCGCTCGTCCCCGACCGCCACTCATAAGGAGGACAATCAAGGAACACCTCATGTTTCAAATTTGTTACATAATGTTTACCATACGTGCATGCTACGGGACTTCCAAACTTCAACACAAGTATTTCTCAAATTCACAACTACTCAACTAGCACAACTTTAATATCACTAACTCCATATATCAAAACAATCATCAAGCATCAAACTTCTCTTAGTATTCAACACACTCATAAGAAAGATTTTACTAGTCTTGAATACCTAGTATATTAGGATTAAGCACATTACCATGCTGTTTAAGACTCTCAAAATAATATAAGTGAAGCATGAGAGAATAATAGTTTCTATAAAACAAAACCACCACCGTGCTCTAAAAGATATAAGTGAAGCACTAGAGCAAAAACTATATAGCTCAAAAGATATAAGTGAAGATCAATGAGTAGTTGAATAATTATGCAACTATGTGAAGACTATCCCATTTAAGAATTTCATATCTTGGTATTTTATTCAAACAGCAAGCAAAGCTAAAGAAAATAAAATGACTCTCCAAGCAAAACACATATCATGTGGTGAATAAAAATATAGCTCCAAGTAAAGTTACCGATGAACGAAGACGAAAGAGGGGATGCCATCCGGGGCATCCCCAAGCTTAGACGCTTTGTTATCCTTGAATATTACCTTGGTATGCCTTGAGAATCCCCAAGCTTAGGCTCTTGCCACTCCTTATTCCATAGTCCATCGAACCTTTACCCAAAACTTGAAAACTTCACAACGCAAAACTTAACAGAAAATCTTGTGAGCTCCGTTAGCGAAAGAAAACAAAACACCACTTCAAGGTACTATAATGAACTCATTATTTATTTGTATTGGTGTTAAATCTACTGTATTCCAACTTCTCTATGGTTTATAAACTATTTTACTAGCCATAGATTCATCAAAATAAGCAAACAACACACGAAAAACAGAATCTGTCAAAAACAGAACAGTCTGTAGTAATCTGTAACTAACGCAAACTTCTGGAACTCAAAAAAATTCTAAAATAAATTGGTGGACCTGAGGAATTTTTCTATTAATCATCTTCAAAATGAATCAACTAAATAGCACTCTCCAGTAAAAAAGTTTTAGCTAATCTCGTGAGCGCTAAAGTTTCTGTTTTTTACAGCATGATCATAAAGACTTCACCCAAGTCTTCCCAAAGGTCCTACTTGGCACAAACACTAATTAAAACACAAAACCACATCTAAACAGAAGCTAGATGGATTATTTATTCCTAAACAGAACCAAAAAGCAACAAACTAAAATAAAATTGGGTTGCCTCCCAACAAGCACTAATGTTTAAAGCCCCTAGCTAGGCATGATGATTTCAATGATGCTCACGTAAGACATAAGAATTGAAACATAAAGAGAGCATCATGAAGAGCATGACTAGCACATTTAAGTCTAACCCACTTCCTATGCATAGGGATTTTGTGATCAAACAACTTATGGGAACAATAATCAACTAGCATAGGAAGGCAAAACAAGCATAACTTCAAAACTTTAAGCACGTAGAGAGGAAACTTGATATTATTGCAATTCCTACAAGCATATATTCCTCCCTCGTAATAATTTTCAGTAGCATCATGAATGAATTCAACAATATAGCCAGCACCTAAAGCATTCTTTTCATGATCTACAAGCATAGAAAATTTACTACTCTCCACATAAGCAAAATTCTTCTCATTAGGAATAGTGGGAGTATCATAAGAAACTTGAATACTATAAACTATTTCCACATTAAAAGAGTAATGTTCAGAAAAAGGGTAATCATAATCATGACAAGTTTTATAAATATAATCATCACTGCTTTTTATAGCATAAGTTTCATCACAATAATCATCATAATTATGAGGCATGCTATCATCATAACAAATTTGCATATCAAAACTTGGGAGGCTAAAAGTATCATCTTCATTAAATGTAGCATCCCCAAGCTTGGGACAAACATTAATTGCAGCAAATATATTATCAAAAACATCATCATCTTCAAACATAGCATCCCCAAGCTTGGGCCTTTTCATATCATAAGCATAATCACTCTCATCATTAATAGTATGAATAACACCAATAGTATAGCAATTATCACATTCTTTCAAGCAAGTGCCAAAAAGATTTTCAAGATCATAGGAAGTATCATTATCTTCCCAATCGTAATCATCACAACAAGCAATAGGCATAACGAGATCATCATCAAGTGCATCATCTTCCATAATTATTTTTGATTCATTTTCATGAGGCACAACAATACTAGGAGCAACATTATTTGGGGGAGATACCTTTCTACCTTTGCTTCTCCATCTTTTCTTTTTCTTCTTCACATCATGTGTGGGTTCAATCCTCTTTTTGGAGCTCCTTATTAATGAGATTGGTTGAATAGAAGGCTCCTCCTCGTTACCTGATTCATCATAAGAAATAATAGGAGAATATTGGGAAGTCTCTTCCCTTTCATTAGTATTCTCTTCATCCTCTATTTGTTTTATTTTCTTTATGTAATTGGAAATATAAGGATTTTCAATGCAATTCACCGCACAATACATATAAATTTCTTCTAGATCAATATTGAGGAATTTCTCAAGGTTATATTCTGGAATAATCTTAGTTTGACGCTTCATTTCTTCATAACCCAAAAGCAAACTAAGTTCATTATGATGTGCAAGGGAAATCAAGTCATCACAATTTTGGACACGATTCGATCATGAAACAATTTGCATTTGATATTTAAATGACCGTGTTCATTGCAAAGTTCACAAGTATGGCTAAGAAATTTTAAATTTTCAGCACTAACATTTAGCCTTTCTTGCAACCATTTAGTTTCTAAATGCTTATGCCTCTTGCAATATCTATCTTCCCTATTTGGTGTGTACTTGCAAACCCAATACACTCCACAAAAATCGACATGCTTATAAGAGATATTTTCATCATGACTAGTGCAGTCATCATTAGTACTATGGATATTCAAGGAGTTCATACTAACAACATTGCAATCATGCTCATCATTCAAATATTTAGTGCCAAATATTCTAATGCATTCCTCTTCTAGCACTTGAGCACAATTTTCCTTTCCATCATTTTCACAAAAGATATTAAAAAGATGAAGCGTATGAGACAAACTCAATTCCATTTTTTTGTAGTTTTCTTTTATAAACTAAACTAGTGCTAAAACAAGAAACAAAAAGGTTCGATTGCAAGATCTAAAGATATACCTTCAAGCACTAGCCTCCCCGGCAACGGCGCCAGAAACTACTTGATGTCTACTACGCAACCTTCTTCTTGTAGACGTTGTTGGGCCTCCAAGTGCAGAGGTTTGTAGGACAGTAGCAAATTTCCCTCAAGTGGATGACCTAAGGTTTATCAATCCATGGGAGGCATAGGATGAAGATGGTCTCTCTCAAGCAACCCTGCAACCAAATAAAAAAGAGTCTCTTGTGTCCCCAACACACCCAATACAATGGTAAATTGTATAGGTGCACTAGTTCGGCGAAGAGATGGTGATACAAGTGCAATATGGATGGTAGATAAAGGTTTTTGCAATCTGAAAATATAAAAACAGCAAGGTAACTAATGATAAAAGTGAGCGTAAACGGTATTGCAATGATAGGAAACAAGACCTAGGGTTCATACTTTCACTAGTGCAAGCTCTCTCAACAATAATAACATAATTGGATCATATAACTATCCCTCAACATGCAACAAAGAGTCACTCCAAAGTCAGTAATAGCGGAGAACAAACGAAGAGATTATGGTAGGGTAAGAAACCACCTCAAAGTTATTCTTTCCAATCAATACATTGGGCTATTCCTATAAGTGTCACAAACAGCCCTAGAGTTCGTAGTAAAATAACACCTTAAGACACACATCAACCAAAACCCTAATGTCACCTAGATACTCTAATGTCACCTCAAGTATCCGTGGGTATGATTATACGATATGCATCACACAATCTTAGATTCATCTATTCAACCAACACATAGAACCTCAAAGAGTGCCCCAAAGTTTCTACCGGAGAGTCAAGACGAAAACGTGTGCCAACCCCTATGCATAGGTTCATGGGTGGAACCCGCAAGTTGATCACCAAAACATACATCAAGTGAATCAATAGAATAACCCATTGTCACCATGGTTATCCCACGCAAGACATACATCAAGTGTTCTCAAATCATTAAAGACTCAATCCGATAAGATAACTTCAAAGGGAAAACTCAATCCGTTACAAGAGAGTAGAGGGGGAGAAACATCATAAGATCCAAATATAATAGCAAAGCTCGCGATACATCAATATCATATCACCTCAAGAACACGGGAGAGAGAGAGAGAGAGAGAGAGAGAGAGAGAGAGAGAGAGAGAGAGAGAGAGATCAAACACATAGCTACTGGTACATACCCTTAGCCCCGAGGGTGAACTACTCCCTCCTCGTCATGGAGAGCGCCGGGATGATGAAGATGGCCACCGGTGAGGGTTCCTCCCTCCGGCAGGGTGCCGGAACAGGTCCCGATTGGTTTTTGGTGGCAACAGAGGCTTGCGGCAGCGGAACTCCCGATCTATCCTGTTCTCTGAAGTTTTTAGGGTATATGGGAATATATAGGTGAAAGAAGTACGTCAGTGTGACAGCCTGGTTTTTGCCCTCTCTCATTTGCTTGATTTTCATTTGAAGTCATGTTGTAATTTGGAGTTTTTGAATCTTTTCATATGGACTTAAACACTTGGGTCCCCTTGGCTTTCACCCAAGTGCTTCATTTCCCTCCCTAATCATCATTCCCCTTCTGATCCACCCCAAAATAATCTTTGGAATATTTTTCTTAAATGAAAAATATTCATTTTCTTCCAAAAACCCTAGCTAGCTCAATATGCTCCAAAGCAACCCTAATTTTTATGGCCCAGAAAAATCTGAGATAATTCACAAATATTCTTTGAAACCTAGGGCACCTTCCTGAGCAAAAATGTTTCATCACTTTTTGGAATATTTTTGCTACAGAAAATATTTTCTGTTCTGGACAGAAATGGTGGTTTCTACAGCAACTACCATTTTACTTGCTCCATTGTGCCTGGGTTTTCTTGTGCATTTTCACCTTAGTAACTCATGGCTAACCTCCAAAGCACAACCTCCAAATCCCAGCCATTTGACCTCAGTAACCTCTCAAAGTTCTTGACCGTAAACTTACCCGCATGTAAAACTTCTCATCGCACTGGATCCAAACTAAAGCGTGGTAACCTCTCAATCTACCACGAACAACACGCCAGACATGAAGTTTAGGCTAAGCTCGGCCTGATGTCATAGTCCACGCGGTGACCGCATTCGTCCAGGGGTGCTGGCATGCGTGTCGACGCGCTCTGAGTGCCGCCGAAACCTTTGAGCCAGCGTGCTCGCTTCCCGATCTTCAGCAGCGCCAAACTTCGCCACCATCTTCGTCTCAACTCCCTTAACTTCCCTCTGGCGCTCACCGACACCGGAGCTCGCCGCAGCGAGCACGGGCACGGTCCGGCCAACCCAACAGTGCGGTGCGCACTGTGCTCATCGCCTTCTCCTCGTTCCTGTGCTCATCCCCGTTCGTCAACAGTTGCCGCATGAGCTACGTCGCCTTCTCCCCCTCTCACTGACGCCGCTCGTCGCCGGGCGCCGTGGACAGGTGTCCACCGGCAGAGCCCAAAACCCCCTCTCCGCTCGCCTATAAATGGAGCCGCCCCCAGCCTCCTCGAGCACCATCCACCACTCCCACACAACCCACAAACGAGTAGGAAGCCGTAGCCCTGCCGGGCAGGCCGCGGGCCGCCGTTCTCAAGCTCGAGCTTGCCGGCGATCCCCTCTGGTTGCCGCAGTAGCCCCAGCCCCTTCCAGGCCAGGGCAACCCTTCTAGGGCCTCCGCCTCTCTCCGGTGAGGCCATCCCGTCCACCTGGAGCCCCTGGAGTTGCCTCTGCTCGCTGTCTTCTTCATATCCGGCGACCACCGCGTTCTGCCTCTGCTTGCAAGGTTGATTCCGACGCTGTCCGACCACCCCTAGCCACGCTACGGGTACGGGCAGGTGTGTCACCATCCTCTCTCTCCATCCCTTCCTCTCGTTTTGGCCAAGGAGCCCTCATCGCCGGCGAGAGCTCCGGCGGAGCTGCGACTCCCTCTGTTTCCTTCTCCCCCTCCTCCTCACCTGACTAGCGGGGCCCGCTAGTCAGTCACCCTGTACGCGCACGAAGCGGTACGAGTGGTGGCACCCCTTGGCTTTACACCTTCGACGTCACCCCCCAGCCTGTTTAATTTTTATTCAAATTCATTTGAATTTACAGAACACTTCAAACAGCAATAACTCTTCAACCATAAGTCCAAATGAATTGATTATTTTTGCAGTTTGTTCTTTGCAAAGAAATCTAGCAGCTCACCAAAGATGAGATTTTTGTGAGCTGTTTAGAATTTCTGGTGATTTTCAGAAGTGTTCTTGATATTTTCTTTTTGTGTTTAAAATTATTTTCAGAGGGTGAGGCTTGTCTTGAGGATCACCAGAAGGCTTGTGTGAAGGAAGTATGCCCTAGAGGCAATAATAAAGTTATTATTTATTTCCTTATATCATGATAAATGTTTATTATTCATGCTAGAATTGTATTAACCGGAAACATAATACATGTGTGGATACATAGACAAACAGAGTGTCACTAGTATGCCTCTATGATAACCCACAAGTATAGGGGATCGCAACAGTTTTCGAGGGTAGAGTATTCAACCCAAATTTATTGATTCGACACAAGGGGAGCCATAGAATATTCTCAAGTATTAGCAGCTGAGTTGTCAATTCAACCACACCTGGAAACTTAGTATCTGCAGCAAAGTGTTTAGTAGCAAAGTAATATGATAGTGGTGGTAACAGTAACAAAAGTAAAGACAACAAAAGTAATGTTTTGGTATTTTGTAGTGATGATAACAAGAGTAACGGAAAAGTAAATAAGCGTAAACCAGTATATGGAAAACTCAGAGGCACCGGATCGGTGATGGATATTTAAGCCGGATGCGGTTCATCATGTAACAGTCATAACATAGGGTGACACAGAACTAGCTCCACTTCATTAATGTAATGTAGGCATGTATTCCGTAAATAGTCATACGTGCTTATGGAAAAGAACTTGCATGACATCTTTTGTCCTATCCTCCCGTGGCAGCGGGGTCCTATTGGAAACTAAGGGATATTAAGGCCTCCTTTTAGTAGAGAACCGGAACAAAGCATTAGCACATAGTGAATACATGAACTCCTCAAACTATGGTCATCACCAGGAGTGGTCCTGATTATTGTCACTTCGGGGTTGCCGGATCATAACACATAGTAGGTGACTATAGACTTGCAAGATAGGATCAAGAACACACATATATTCATGAAAACATAATAGGTTCAGATCTGAAATCATGGCTTTTCGAGCCCTAGTGACAAGCATTAAGCATAGCAAAGTCATAGCAACATCAATCTCGAACATAGTGGATACTAGGATCAAACCCTAACAAAACTAACTCGATTACATGATAAATCTCATCCAACCCATCACCGTCCAGCAAGCCTACGATGGAATTACTCACACACGGCGGTGAGCATCATGAATTGGCGGTGGAGGATGGTTGATGATGACGACGGCGACGAATCCCCCTCTCCGGAGACCCAAACGGACTCCAGATCAGCCTCTCGAGAGAGATTAGGGCTTGGCGGCGGCTCCGTGTCGTAAAACGCAATGAAACTTTCTCTGATTTTTCTCCCGAAAGCCAATATATGGAGTTGGAGTTGGCGTCGGAGGGCCACCAGGGGCCCACGAGGTAGGCGCGCGCCCAAGGGGAGGCGCGCCCCACCTCGTGGACGGGGTGTGGGCCCCGGTCTTCATCTTTGGCGAGGATTTTTATTATTTATTCTAAGATATTCCGTGGAGTTTCAGGTCATTCCGAGAACTTTTGTTTTCGCACATAAAACAACACCATGGCAATTCTCTTTGAAAACAGCGTCGATCCGGGTTAGTTCCATTCCAATCATACAAGTTAGAGTCCAAAACAAGGGCAAAAGTGTTTGGAAAAGTAGATACGACGGAGATGTATCAACTCCCCCAAGCTTAAACCCTTGCTTGTCCTCAAGCAATTCAGTTGACAAACTGAAAGAGAAAAAGAAGAACTTTTACAAACTCTGTTTGCTCTTGTTGTTGTAAACATGAAAAGCCAGCATTCAAGTTTCAACAATTATTATGAACTAACCATACTCACAATAACACGTAGGTCTCATAATTACTCATATCAATAATATAATCAGCTAGCGAGCCATAATAATAAAACTCGGATGACAACACTTTCTCAAAATAATCATAACATGATATAACGAAATGGTATCTCGCTAGCCCTTTCTGAGACCGCAAAACATAAATGCAGAGCACCTTTAAAGATCAAGGACTGACTAAACATTGTAATTCATGGTAAAGAGATCCGGTCAAGTCATACCCAATATAAACCAATCATAATGAATGCAAACGACGATTGTGCTCTCAATGGGTGCTTTTTAATAAGGAGGGTGATGACTCAACATAAAAGTAAATAGATAGGCCCTTCGCAGAGGGAAGCAGGGATTTGTAGAGGTGCCAGATGTCGTGGTTCTAAGTCTGACAGTAGAATGGGGGGTAGGTGTGGAGAGGCAAGATCCTAGCTATGGAGTAGTTGTATACGCAAGGGATTTACGAGTTCAGGCCCTTCTCGGAGGAAGTAACAGCCCTCGTCTCGGAGCCCGGAGGCGGTCATTGGATTATCTGCGTATGTGTTACGAGGTGCGAACCCTTCTACCGTGGAGGGGGTGGCTTATATAGAGTGCGCGGGACCCCAGCCAGCCCACGTAGTAGAGGGTTTAAGGTGCGTTAAAGCTAGGTGTTCTTGGTAACGCCTTACATAAAGTGTCATTAAGGTCATAAAGACTATTTAACTACTGCACCGTTTGGATACCGAGTGGCTCTTGGACTCTCGGTGGTCGAGTGGATCTTCGTAGTCGAGTGTCTTTGAATCTGTCAGTGGATACCTACACGGTCATTTGGAAGGTTGCTTCTCTTGTGAGTCTCATTGTGGAGGGTACCTTTGGGCAGGTCTATGACCCTACCCGGTACATGACTTCATCATTAGCCCCCGAATGGATCGAGGTTTGAGTGAGGAAGGAGTTGATAATCTTTCCGACTTGTTCTTCGTGTTGTGAGTGCATCTCACTGTGGATCAACGACCTTTTAGTGATGGCATCAACTTCTCTTTGATCGCCTTGATCCATTCTCCACGTTTGTCGAGTGAACTTTGTGAACACGAGGATTTCGGCGGACGGATCGGAGGAAATCTGTTGTCGGCGAGTTGTTCTGCGGTTAGCGGATTTGCGGGATCCGAATTTTGGGAAGCGCTGAAGCGGAGAAAACCGCTGCACTCGGATGGGATAAGACGATGGCGCCTCGATCTTGGCGCCGCCTTTTTTCGCCACGTATCGATGCGCGCGCTGTTCTTGGGATTGCGACGGGATTGCTTGGGCTTACCGGTCAGCCACTCCGAAGCGGCCCCATATAAAGCGCTGGTCGGGGTATTTTGAGCAGGCGACCTCAGACTTCCTTCTCCCGCCTCCAAACCTTCTCGCCGCGCTCTTAAATACATCCAGCGCTGAAGCTCGGTACTTTGCTCGCCGGCGACCATGGTGAAGGACAAGACTGCCGCCCTGGAATGGGTGAAGAAGGCGGCGGCGAAGGCCAAGGGGAGAGCGCCCAGTCGGGGCGGTTCCTCTTCGTGGTCCAAGCTGCCGCAGGGCTGGGTCAAGGAGGCTGGATCCGATCGACCATCACCGAGAAAGATCTCACCGATCTGTCCAACGAAGGACTGATCCCCATGGGTCGGCGAGGCTTCCGGCACGGAGTGGCAACCACAACTGAAGAGGGTGAGTCGTCCTCTGGCCACCCACGTAGATAGGGGTTTTCTCTGCCGCCAAATCCTTTTTCCGGGGTTTCGAACTTTTTGGAGTGCAACTCCACCATTTCCTCAAACTCCATTGTGTATCTTGCTGCTTCGTTTAGCTCTGCGAAATTTCTTGGGTTGTCGATCGCATTGGGGTCTCTTCAAGCACATATTCACTGTCGCTCTCGGACGGTGAAGAAAGCGAGCCGAATGACGAGAGGACCCAAGTAATCCAGATGTGTGGGGACTTGGGGTCCGGATGAGGGGAAGAGCGCCTTTCCAGCTATGACTCTTCCCGACTCGGTTAGAGGGTGGCGATCGACCTGGTTTTATTGCCAAGACCAGCCGACTTGGGGCGTCGACTGGGCTCCCTCCTTTCTCCATGAGTCAGTGAACAAGCCATCTTCCACGAAGGTGTTTCGGAGGAGAAGGCCCAAGTAAAGCTGCTGATGGGCGTGTAGTCCAGCTTATTCGCGATGGGGTGACCGGCATGGATCTCCGGAGGTTTTTCTCCGACGGCGTATTCAGCCACTCCAATACCGAGGACATCGATGTGGATGTACTGCAGTGCGGATGATACCACTCGGGTCCATCCGGAGGAGGTCGATGGTGCCATCTTTGGAGAAGTGGATGACTGCTATCAAAGGAAACAAGGACAATCCTCGCGGAGCTAGGAGGATTCCACCACTCGACCAGAGTTACCAACCAGACAAGGTATAGCCGCTTATCTCTTACTGTGATTCTGCTGCATTTATTCTGTTTTGATGCCAATTCGTCGATTGACTTTCACCTTGTTTTGTTGTCTTCTAGGTCACCACTGAGATGTACTCGATGCCCAATGGGGCGCAGGAAACAGTCGAAGAAGAAGAAGGAAGTGGAGGTGAGAGTCCGGAGGAATGGGAGTCCAACGGCGAGGAGGATGAGGAGGATGATGGCTCTGATGATGAAGAGGAGGAGGTGGAAGAGGAGGAAGACGTCGATCCTCCTCGCTCGGAGGAAGGTCAAGTTGGCCGCACGACCCGTGGCGGGCGTGGTAAAGCTGTTGTGCCCACCGGTCACTCGACGAAGCGACCTAGGACAACTTCTCCCGCGCCGACTGAGAAACCGCCGAAGCAACCTCGAGCGACGTCGTCAAAGCCGGCGAAGGCCCTGCCCAAGATGCGAATGGTCATCCCCACCATCTCCGGGTAACTAACAGAACCTTGTATTTCCTTATTCAACATGAGTGAACTTTTGGTCGACTTGATGAGTGATCAGCCGATTCTTGAAATCTACTGACTCCGCTACCTCCGAGACTTCAGCCAAGCGGGAAGATCAGGAAATGGAGGATCGGTCACCTCAACCTTGGTAAGATCTTTGAGGTTTCGCTTTTAGTCGATTGGAGCTTTTAGTCGATTGGACTTCCATGTTTACTTCGAATCTTTCTTGTAGTTCCGCCTCCGTCATTGATCTCCCGATGATGACGAGGAAGCGCCATTAAGGAAGAGGAAGGACAAGAAAGCGCTTCTCGGCAAGGCTGCTCAAGTCGCGGTGATTCTGAGGCGCTGATTTCGAGGAGGCAACCCCACGGACTTACGTGTCTTCATTGTATCACGACAAGTGCTCAACCCACTTCATCGACCGCTGATCCACCATCTCTCTTTGCTACCCACCGTCCGGAAGACCAAGTAAGTGCTGCTAAGGAGGCCATCTGACGGCAGGGATCATGATGGAGCAGGTGAAAGCGGCTCGAGAGGCTAGTCAGCGACCTATGATGCAGTTCAGCTCTCGAGCAATGTCCAAGTAAGTCGACCGTCGCTTGCTTTGTTAGGATATACTATCTCAAACTGCTTTCTTCGGAGATTTCCATATCTGTACACCCTTTGGGTGTGTGTGTCGTTGAACTTTTGGGGGCACGCGCTGAGTGCACCCACCGGTGTAGTCCCGAGACTATGGTCATTGCGTGCGATCGGCTATAATCTTTATGCTGTGATCTTCTTCACTCGACCGGACGGACCAAGTCAAATGGGCTGTAAAACCGGTGGGGCACGCTAATTGCACCCTTGGGTGTAGTCCCGAGACTATGGTCATTGCGTGCGATCGACTATAGTCTAAAGAACTATTTTTTCTTTGTGGTGACGGCGACAATTAGCCATGTTTTTAGAATCATAACCTTTTGCCTCTTTTGGTGTTGATCGAACCAAATTGGTAAACCAGTGGGGCACGCTGAGTGCACCCGATGGTTATAGTCCCGAGACTCTTGTCGAATGTTTTTATTCGACCGTAGTCTTAGAAATGCTACTATTTTTCCTTAGTCACTCGGAAGTGATCTGTCTTTGATGTCTTTCGTTGGTTGACTCTTTGTAGAAATCTTGCGAGCTTGTGGCTCTCTATCTTGAGTTAGAGAAAAGCGATTCATCTCAACCTCGATTTGAAGCTTGCTCGGGAGAATTTGCGAAGGCAAAGGATGAAGCAAAAGGTATGGCTGGTGAGAATTTTTGACGATCGCCTCTGTTTTTCTGCTCATTCTCAACTCTGTTCTCATTGTTGCTTTGAGATAAAGCTGGAAGAGACTTTGAAGAAGAAGGACCTTGACCTTGCAGAGGCATGAAGGCGGCTTTGGAGAAAACAAAGCTCACTGAAGAGAAGCTTGCCTCAGTCGACAAACTCGAAGATGAAAATGCCAAGCTGAAAGCCTCTCTTGATGCGGCTAACAAGGAAGTCAGTCGACTGAAGAACGACAAGAATGTTCTGTATGACAAGGTTGGCCAACTGGCGGGGAAGCAAAACGACCTGGAGATTTATCTTGGAGGGTTCGCCAAGAAGCTGTTTCTCATGCTTGAAGGTAATCTCTTTTATCCGACTGTCTTGCTCTCACCGGCTCATCACATGATCTTTATTTTGAGTCTGAGTTGTGTTTTTAGAATTCTGCCAAAACTTTGAAGAAGAAACCAGTCGGCGGAAACCAGCTTGGACCCCATCAACTCTCTGTGAAGGACGAAGCTGCTATGAATGTGCTCCACCGAGTCTCGTGTTGCTAGCGTGGTGGATTATCTTGCTCGATTGAAAGTTGCGATGTCGCGGATCGACTCGACTCTCGGCGAACAGACTCTCCGAATGATCTTGAATCTCGATGACTTCGGTGAATGAGATTCCAAGTCGAGTGCAAGAATGGAAAAGTCATCTGCCGGTGTGGTGCTGATGTTGCTCTATCTCGGTTCGTGTCCACCGCAAAGAAGCGCAAGAGGACAAGCTGGTGTCTCTCAAGGTTGCCAATACCGGAAGCACGACTTCAGATCTTTCATGGAGACTTTCATCGCTGCTGCTACCCGTATTCTTGTGGAATCGACCTCGACCATGTTGTTGCACCTTCCGGTCCTCCACGGAGGAGTAAAAACTTCTAAGTCCCACTTTAAATTTGCCTCGGAATGCTGAGTGGTTTATGTAACCGATAAACTTTAACGGGCTTAACGCTGGCGCCTTTGGATCCGTGAGGACATTTATCAAACTTGATTTTTCCTTTAACATGCTTTGCTTGCCTTGAGAGAACTTTATTCCTCATTGGAAGATATTCGTTGAAATTCAATCGACTTGTGCTTCATCTATCCTGCGGTAGAGGTGGAACCTGATGCGATCGACCTTGTCGTCCTTACGGATCGGGACGAACCGCACGTTGTGCTTGTGGCGAAGCTCGAAGGAGGAGGTTGCGATCGACCTGCACCTCGTCGTCCTTGTGGATTGGGATGGACCATACGTTGTATTTGTGGCGAAGCTCGAAGGAGGAGGTAGCGATCGACCTGCACCTCGTCGTCCTTGCGGATTGGGATGGACCGCACGTTGTACTTGTGGCGAAGCTCCGAAGGAGGAGGTAGCAGTCGACCTGCACCTCGTCGTCCTTGCGGATTGGGATGGACCGCAAGTTGTACTTGTGGCGAAGCTCCGAAGGAGGAGGTAGCAGTCGACCTGTACCTCGTCGTCCTTGCGGATTGGGATGAATTCCTTAGGCGAGCACTGGGCTGCAGCTAAGCCCCCGAGTGGGAGGTTTGCTCTCCACTCGGTAGGATTTTTATTACTTAGGCGAGCACTGGGCTGCAGCTAAGCCCCCGAGTGGGAGGTTTGCTCTCCACTCGGTAGGATTTTTATTACTTAGGCGAGCACTAGGCTGCAGCTAAGCCCCCGAGTGGGAGGTTTGCTCTCCACTCGGTAGGATTTTTATCACTTAGGCGAGCACTGGGCTGCAGCTAAGCCCCCGAGTGGGAGGTTTGCTCTCCACTCAATAGGATTTCTATTACTTAGGCGAGCACTGGGCTGCAGCTAAGCCCCCGAGTGGGAGGTTTGCTCTCCACTCGGTAGGATTTCTATTACTTAGGCGAGCACTGGGCTGCAGCTAAGCCCCCGAGTGGGAGGTTTGCTCTCCACTCGGTAGGATTTTTATTACTTAGGCGAGCACTGGGCTGCAGCTAAGCCCCCGAGTGGGAGGTTTGCTCTCCACTCGGTAGGACTTTTATCACTTAGGCGAGCACTGGGCTGCAGCTAAGCCCCCGAGTGGGAGGTTTGCTCTCCACTCGGTAGGATTTCTATTACTTAGGCGAGCACTGGGCTGCAGCTAAGCCCCAGTGGGAGGTTTGCTCTCCACTCGGTAGGATTTCTATTACTTAGGCGAGCACTGGCTGCAGCTAAGCCCCAGTGGGAGGTTTGCTCTCCACTCGGTAGGATTTTTATCACTTTGGATGTTTTAAGGCGAATCCTTGGGCTGTTATAAGTCCCCGAGTGGGAGGCTGGCTCACCACTCGGTAGGATTAGAATACTTAGGCAAGTACTTCGACTGTAGCTAAGCCTCCGCGTGGGAGGCTGGCTCGCCACTTGGTAGGATTTTGTATACTTAGGCGAGTACTTGGACTGCAGCTAAGCCTCCGAGTGGGAGGCTGGCTCGCCACTCGGTAGGATTTTGTATACTTAGGCGAGTACTTGGACTGCAGCTAAGCCTCCGAGTGGGAGGCTGGCTCGCCACTCGGTAGGATTTTGAATACTTAGGCTAAGCGGATTCAAGCAGCTAAGCCCCGAGTGAGAGACTGGCTCGCACTCGGAAAGGATTTTTTTTACAAGCTTAGGCGAATCGGATTCGCGACTAAGCCACCCACTGGGGGAAATTTCAACAAAAGCAATAACAATCACTGGGAAAATTATAACATTCTTGTCTTGGATAAACAAACTTCAAAAGCACTTTTATTACATCTCAACCGAGTGAGTTTTTAAGTGTAAAAGGGGCGGAGCAGCTCCGCGTTCCAAGCTCGAGGTTCGTCGATCTGGCGATCAACGTTGTAGAGATGATATGCTCCGTTGTGGAGGACTCTCGAACGATAAAGGACCTTCCCAAGTGGGAGCAAGCTTGTGTGGTTTCTGTTGATCCACTCGGAGGACCAAATCTCCCTCTTGGAAGGCTCGACTCTTCACATTTCGGCATGGAATCGACGCAAGTCTTGCTGATAGATAGTCGGCGGATCAAGGCCATCTCTCTCCTCTTCCAAGAGGTCGACTACATCTTGCCGGGCTTGTTCGCTTCTTCTTGAGTATAGCTCGACTCGAGGCGCATTGTGAAGCAGGTCACTCGGCAGAACTGCTTCAGCTCCATAGACCGGGAAGAATGGAGTTCTCCGATCGACCGATTAGGAGTGGTCCTCAATCCCCGAGAACTGATGGAAGTTCATCGACCCAAGCTCCTCTGCGTGTTTGAGATCACGCATCAGCCGAGGTTTTAGCCCTTTGAGAATGAGGCCGTTTGCACGCTCGCTTGTCCATTCGGCGAGGATGAGCCACGAAGCATAGTCGACCAGCGTGCCTTGAGAGGCGCAGAAGGCTTTGAACTTGTCATTATCAAGTTTGACCCATTGTCGGTGATGATGCTATGCGGAACTCCATATCTGAATATCAACTCTCGATGAAACCGATAGCGATGCATGCATCGAGGTTCTTGATGGGCTTGGCTTCGATCCACTTGGTGAACTTGTCGACTGCTACTAGCAAATGGGTGAAACCGCTTCTGCCAGTTCTCAACGGTCCAATCATGTCCAATCCCCAAACAGCGAAGGGCCAAACGAGTGGAATGGTCTTCAAGGATGAGGCTGGCTTGTGCGACATGTTGGAATAGAACTGACATCCTTCACACTTGTCGACTATTTCTTTTGCCATTTCATTTGCTTTCGGCCAGTAAAATCCCGCTCGGTATGCTTTAGCCACAATGGTCCGAGAGGACGCATGATGGCCACAGGTCCCCGAGTGGATATCCTCAAGAATTATCTGACCTTCTTCTGGCGCGATACACTTCTGGCCGACTCCATCGCGCTTTCTCGTACAATTGTCCCTTGATCATTGTAAAGGCCTTGGATCGACAGACGATCCGTCGAGCCTCTTCTTCATTCTCCGGGAGCTCTTTCCTTAGGATATATGCGATGTACGGCACTGTCGATCGGGAGTGATGACCACAACTTCCATAATCAGGTCGACCACGGGTGGGACCTCAACTTCATCGGATCATTGGCACTCTTTTGCTGCGGGCTTCTTACGTGAAATGATCCTCCTGCACTATTGGAACATGAATGTGTTCCAAAATACATCACGGGAATGGCTTCCCTCTTGGACCCTATCTTCGCCAAATCATCCGCAGCTTGATTTTTCGGTCGGGTATATGATGAAGCTCTAACCCCTCGAATTTCTTCTCCAGCTTTCTCACTACATTACAATAACCTGTCATAGCTGGGCTTCTGACATCCCACTCCTTCATCACTTGATTAACAACCAGATCCGAGTCGCCATAGACCATAAGGCGACGGACGCCGAGTGAAATGGCCATGCGCAACCCATACAGGAGTGCTTCATATTCTGCCTCGTTGTTGGAAGAATCAAAGTGAATCTGGAGAACATACTTGAGCCTATCTCCTCGGGGGGAAACCAATACAACCCCTGCACCAGAACCGTTCAGCATCTTGGAACCATCGAAAAACATAGTCCAGTGTTTCGAGTGAACTTGGGTCGGAAGTTGCTGTTCAGTCCACTCGGCGAGGAAATCTGCTATTGCTTGGGACTTAATGGCTTTCTTTACCTCGAATTTGATATCAAGGGGAAGGAGTTCAATCGCCCATTTTGCCACTCGACTAGTTGCATCTCTGTTATGAAGAATTTCCGACAAAGGGGCATCGCTGACGACTGTAATGGAATGATCAGAGAAATAATGAGCAACCTTCTTCGTGGTCATATAGATCCCATAAACAAGCTTCTGATAGTGAGGGTATCTTTGCTTTGATGGGGTCAGTACTTCAGAAAGATAATAAACTGGGCGTTGAACTTTGAAGGTTTTTCCTTCTTCTTCCCGTTCGACCGTAAGTACGGTACTGACGACTTGTCCAGTGGCTGCAATGTAAAGCAGCAAAGGCTCCTTGCTGATTGGAGCAGCAAGCACCGATGGGTGGAGAGCGAGCTTTGAGCTCGCAAACACCGCATCAGCTTCTAGAGTCCACTCGAACTTGTCGACTTCTTCATCATCGGTAAAGAGGCAATGCCTTTTCACCGAGGCGAGAGATGAATCGACTTAAAGCGCCAAGCATCCAAAGAAGTTTCGGACATCGTGCACACATGCGCATGCGCTTCATTCGAGTATGGTGCCAACCTTTTCGGGTTAGCATCGATTCCTCGCTCGTAAACAAGAAAACCGAGTAACTTTCCACCAGAACTCCAAATGTACACTTTGATGGATTAAGCTTGATATCATACCTCCTGAGATTGGCAAATGTTTCAGCAAGGTCAGTCAACAGGTCGGAACCCTTTCGTGACTTGACCACTATATCATCCATGTATGCTTCCACATTCCGACTGATTTGAGTGAGCAAACACTTCTGAATCATCCTCATGAATGTGGCTCCGGCATTCTTGAGACCGAATGGCATGGTGACATAACAGAAGCACCCGAATGGAGTGATGAACGCTGTTTTAATCTCATCGGGTCCATACAGACGGATCTGATGGTACCCGGAATAGGCGTCTAAAAAAGACAACCTCTCGCATCCTGCAGTCGGTTCAACTATTTGGTCGATGCGAGGAAGAGGGAAATGATCTTTCGGGCATGCCCGATTGATATGCTTGAAATCTATGCACATGCGCAACGACTTGTCCTTCTTGGGGACCATGACAACGTTGGCGAGCCACTCGGAGTGGTAGATCTCTCGGATGAACTCTGCTCCTAAGAGCCGAGCCACCTCCTCGCCAATGGCCTTTCTCTTCTGGACGGCGGACCACCGAAGATACTCTTTAACTGGTTTGAATTTTGGGTCGACTTCAGCGATGCTCAGCCAGCCCACAGGAACACCCGACATGTCGTGAGCTTCCATGCAAAGATGTCCCAGTTCTCACGGAGGAACCGGATGAGCGCTTCTTCCTATTTTGAGTCGAGTGTTGTTGAGATGTTGGTCGGAGCAGCATCGGGATCGGTCGGGTGAATGTGAACCTGTTTACGCCTCGCCATCGACCGAATGCTGACTCAGTGGCGGGCTTCTTAGCTCGCAACAAATCACTCGGATCTGCGGTTTTCGATACTCTTGTAGCTCTACCATCGCCAACCGAGCATCGGCGATCTTAGAGCCTTTTCGAAGCACTCTTCTGCCTTCTTCCGATTGCCCGTGACAGTGATCACGCCCTTGGGACCAGGCATCTTCAGTTTAAGATACACGTAACATGGTCGAGCCATGAAACATGCATAAGCTGGTCTCCCCAGAATAGCGTGATAAGCGCTCTGGAAATCCACGACCTCAAAGGTCAACTTTTCTTTCCGGAAATGCTTTGAATCACCAAAAACTACATCAAGAGCAATTTGGCCGAGTGACTCAGCCTTCTTTCCAGGAATGACTCCGTGGAAGCTCATGTTACTGGTACTGAGTCTAGACATCGGAATGCCCATCCCTTTCAACGTCTCCGCGTATAATATGTTCAAGCCACTACCACCATCCATCAGGACTTTGGTTAGTCGAGTGCCTTCGACAACTGGGTCGACCACCAATGCTTGCCTCCCAGGGGTGGCAATGTGCGTCGGGTGATCAGACTGGTCGAATGTGATGGCGGTCTGGGACCATTTCAGATAATTGGGAGTCGCCGGAGCAACCAAGTTTACTTCCCGATTGATAACCTTCAATCGACTTTTGCTTTCGACGTCAGCAAAAATCATCAAGGTGGAATTGACCTGGGGATATCCACCATCACTATCATCTCTGTCCTCAACTTTTTCTGTCTCCTTATCCTTATCCTTGGGTTGTTTCCCTTGGAACTGCTGAATCAAGAGCCGACACTGTCGAGTGGTATGTTTCGGGTAAATGAGTTTACCCTCTTCATCTTTCTTTGTATGAATATGACATGGTAAATCCAACACGTTGTTCCCATCCTAGTCTTTCACCTTCTTAGGGTTCCAAGGACCCTTGGGTTTCCCCTTGAACTTTCACAGGGTCCTTTGCCAAGGCCTCTCCGGAGCCGCTGGCTCGGCTTTGCGCTTCTGCTTCCGACTGGAATTTCCTCCGCCGGTCTCATTGGCGGCCGATTTATATTTACCACTCCGGAGCCGATCCTCTTATTCACCATTTGCATATTTGGTGGCAATCTCCATCATCCGACTCAGGGTCATATCTCTGGTTCGACCAAATTTCAAACTCAATTCTCTGTTCTTGACACCTTCCTTGAAGGCACAGACTGCTTGGTGATCAGATACATTCTCGACTATGTGGTGCAAAGTGATCCACCTCTGGATATAATCTCTCAAAGTTTCACTCGACTTTTGCACACACGACTACAACTCTGTCAAACCTGCTGGTCGCTTGCAAGTTCCTTCAAATGTCCTGACAAACACTCGGGCAAGATCTTCCCAAGTGTAAATATCATTGGTGCTAATCGATTCAACCATACGGCTGAACCCTCCAACATAAGAGGTAAATGCTTCATGGCTACCTCATCGTTGCCACCGCCGATCTGAACCGCCACTCGGTAATCTTCAAGCCAAGTGTCGCTTGGATTCTCGATGAACTTGTTGACTCGATCGCCAACCGGAAGTTGGGAGGAATCACTGCGGCCCTGATGGATCTGCTGAAACACTTTGGTCCCGAGACATGAACTCTACTACTGGAAGGAACATCTCTGTCATGGCCGTCTCGGTGAGCTCTGTTCCTGTCGACCAAACCTTGAACGATAATAGATCTCGCATCAAAGCCTGGTTCCCTGGGGTCGACTGGAACTCTTCACCCAGCACTGTTTTGGCGTCTGTCGTCCTGTTGCCGAGGAGCGTATGATCCACCCCTTGGGGGAGGAGTGGGCACTCGACATCGATCGTTGCGATCGAATCGGTGCTCATACAACTCGCGGCCCTTGTATTGATCATCACGCCGGCCCCCACGTTCCTCACGCCTCGGGGGCGATCTTGGACTATGGGCCGACTGGAATGAATTCGCAGCGACGGATCGGCTGTGAACCCTGTTCCGCGATCGATACAACTGAGTTTTGATCTCCGCGCCGGAGCAAATCCTGATTTGCTGCAAACCTCTACCGCCACCGATCGGGACGGCTGAATTGACTCGCTATACTGGCGGCAGCTGCTAAATTCTGAATCGGAGTTCGATATACCGGGTTGGCGTTGAAAGAGTGGCGCCGATTGGATTCGGAACCCTCGGTCACAGACGTCGTCGAGTACTCGCTGAAGATTCTCCATCGAGTGCGCCAGCCAGTTGGCTAGCGCGCATCCTCCAAAGCGCGAGCCTCGGGGTTTCTCCAACGATAGGAGTGTGAAGTGCATCCATGTTCCGACGATGAAGCTCCTCCTCCGAGCGAAGTGAGGGGCTCGCAAGTACTCTTCGTGGGCTTGCACCGGATCGCTTCCACCGCCACCTTCGTTGGTGCGGTGAATCCAGGGATTGCGTGGTCCATCGACCAACAGAACCTCTGCCGCCGGGTCATCGCTATCGCATTCGGACGCAGAGATTCACGGAGCCGGTCGACAGGTCGAACAGGCCAGAGAGATTCGTCGGGCTCGATCGCCGCGACTTGGGGATGGCCGATGGCGGGCCACCGCATGCCTCACCCACCGCTGAAGCCTCGACCGACCGAACGCTTGCACGGTGGGAGGCGGGAGTGAAGACAGCGCAGAGCCGACCCATACCGGGTCGACGGTTGCCGCAGGAGGACGCCATGGACACACGCAGCGAAAGTGCGTCGCCCAGCGGATGGGGAGCGCGCCCACGCCGAGTGGAGCCTCCTGAAGCCAAAAGCGGAGTCGTCGGGCGATTTAACGTGAGCGCACCGAGACGGATCTCGTGGCCGTCGACCAGAACTCCACCTGAAACCATGATGCCGGAGATCGAAAGAATCCCAACTTCTCCAACAATTGCTAGAACACCGCCCCACGGTGGGCGCCAACCGTCGTGGTTCTAAGTCCGACAAGAGAATGGGGGTAGGTGTGGAGAGGCAAGATCCTAGCTATGGAGTAGTTGTATACGCAAGGGATTTCTGAGTTCAGGCCCTTCTCGGAGGAAGTAACAGCCCTACGTCTCGGAGCCCGAAGGCGGTCGACTGGATTATCTGTGTATGTGTTACAGGGATGCGAACCCTTCTACCTGTGGAGGGGGGTGGCTTATATAGAGTGCGCTAGGACCCCAGCCAGCCCACGTAGTAGAGGGTTTAAGGTGCGTTAAAGCTAGGCGTTACTGGTAATGCCTTACATAAAGTGTCATTAAGGTCATAAAGACTATTTAACTACAGACCGTTTGGATACCAAGTGGCTCTTGGACTCCTGGTGGTCGAGTGGATCTTCGTAGTCGAGTGTCTTTGAATCTGTCGAGTGGATAACTACATGGTCGACTGGAAGGTTGCTTCTCTTGTGAGTCTCCTTGTGGAGGGTACCTTTGGGCAGGTCTATGACCCTACCCCAGGTACATGACTTCATCACCAGAGCTCGATTTTGAAATAGAGATAAATTATATTTTGAGCAGCATACTTTCACTGTCAACGCAACAACTATGAGATGGTTGTATCTTCCATACTACATGCATTATAGGCAGTTCCCAAACAGAATGGTAAAGGTTTATACTCCCCCTCCTCCACAAGCATCAATCCATGGCTTGCTCGAAACAACGAGTGCCTCCAACATTCAACGGGTCCCAGGGGGAGTTTTGTTTAATTATTTTGATTTGCTTTGATCTTCTTGGATCATGGGACTGGGCATCCTGGTTACCGGCCCTTTCTCGTGAATGAGGAGTGGAGTCCACTCCTCTTGAGAATAACCCACCTAGCATGGAAGATATAGGCAGCCCTAGTTGCACATGAGCTGCTCGAGCATACAAAACAAAATTTTTATTTGAAGGTTTGGAGTTTGGCACATACAAATTTACTTGGAACGGCAGGTAGATACCGCATATAGGAAGGTATGGTGGACTCTTATGGAACAACTTTGGGGTTTAAGGAGTTTGGATGCACAAGCAGTATTCCCGCTTAGTACAGGTGAAGGCTAGCAAAAGACTGGGAAGCGACCAACTAAGAGAGCGACAACAGTCATAAACATGCATTAAAATTAATTTAAACCGAATATAAGCATGAGTAAGATATAATCCACCATGAATATAATTATCATGAAGGCTATGTTGATTTGATTCAACTACATGCGTGAACATGTGCCAAGTCGAGTCACTCAATTCATTCAAAGGAGGATACCATCCCATCATACCACATCATAATCATTCTAATAGCATGTTGGCACGCAAGGTAAACCATTATAACTCATAGCTAATCAAGCATGGCACAAGCAACTATAATCTCTAAATGTCATTGCAAATATGTTTACTTCATAATAGCTGAATCAGGAATGATGAATCATCATATTTACAAAAACAAGAGAGGTCGAGTTCATACCAGCTTTTGTCATCCCAATAAGTCCATCATATATCATCATTATTGCCTTTCACTTGCACGACCGAACGGTGTGTATAACAATAAGAGTGCACGTGCATTGGACTAAGCTGGAATCTGCAAGCATTCAACTCAAGAGAGAAGACAAGTAATATGGGCTCTTGGTTAAATAAACGATCATGCATATGAGAGCCACTAAGCATTCTCAATATGGTCTTCTCGACCCCCAAAGAAAGGAAAAGTAATAAAAACTATTTACACGGGAAAGCTCCCAACAAGCAAAAGAAGAACGAGAAATGTTTTTGGGTTTTCTTTTTAATTCTACTACAAGCATGGAGAGTAGAGTAACTGATTTTTTTTCTAAGGTTTATTAAACACACAAGAAGAAAGCAGGAAAAAGAAAATAAACTAGCATGGATATTACAATGAAAGAGTATGAGCACCGACATCTAGCAATGAGTGTGTGTGAACATAAATGTAATGTCGGTAAGAAATACGTACTCCCCCAAGCTTAGGCTTCTGGCCTAAGTTGGTCTATTGCGAGGGATGGCCTGGCGGATACCCGTAGGTGTAGCTGGGATCGTACTGCGATGAAGAATAGTTGGGATCATAATGTGATGAAGAGGACTCTGACTGCCACTGACTAGCAACCGACTCAGGATCCCAAGAATAAACAGACATTCGTGGAGGCTCATCTTGTGGCTCCGGTTCCGGGGCTGGTGCAGGATTCCGGTAGGCTTGAACAGCCGCCCACGGAACAATGTGAGTACCTGCAGACAAGTTAAACAAAGAGGGAGCAGGCAAAGTAATATTCTCAGGGTGATGTTTATCAAAGTACAATTTATATTTAAGCTCCCCTTCGCGATTCTTAACAAGAAAATCATGCGCTAGCATACTCTTATAATCTAAATAAGGACGGGGCAGCGCTGTTTCTTCTTTCTCCTCATGCCTAATAGGTATTTCAAAATATTCAGCTAGGCGCGAAGCATAAATGCCTCCAAAGATGGGGCCCTTAGTACGGTTCAGACTTAACCGTCTAGCAACAATTCCACCCATACTAACAGAGTTATTGCAGTATAAACCATGGAACAAAATGATAATATCAGGAATGCTAAGGTTTCCACAGTTCCCGCGACCAATCAAACAACGGCTAGCAAATAAGGCAAAGTAGCGCAAAACAGGAAAATGTATGCTAGTAATTCTTGCATCGAAACCTTCTGGTTTCTCCCACGATGATAGTGTTAATAAAAGCTTCCACTTCATTACGGTGTGGTTCATCTAAGGTGCCCTCAAAAGGTATTTTGCAAACCTCGCAAAATTCAGCTAATGTCATCTCCTTAACAACGTCATATAAATGGAACTGTTGGAGGTGATTTCTTAGGGAAAAAGTAGAAGTTCTTCACAAAAGTATTTGTGAGTAAGAGATACTGATGACGTTGGTCACGGAGGAAGTTGGTGAGGCCGGCGTCTCAATCAATAGATAGAAATCCTCATAAATCCCGGCTCTCCTCAATAAGTCATCGGAAGGCCATTCACACGGCCGAACCTCCGCGATACGAGGCAAATTAAATTTGGGCTTCTGTTCTTCTTCCTTTTGTTTCTCCTTAGAGCTTCGGCTTGACGATCCCCTCAAAAGCCTCTTCATTATTTCTGAAACAATCTGAAATTTTTAGTAACTTCAAATAAAAGTGAACCAACTTCAATAAAACTGATAGCAACTACTCATACAAATGCCTAGAGCATATATCAAGCATTAGAACTACTTGGAACCATATGAATTTGACATGCAAGCTCAAGAATATGGTCACCTATGCAGCACAATTTTGTAATGAATAAAGCACTAGAACAAAAACTAGTTGGAACGATGGAGGAGTCACATACCAAGGAACAATATCCCCAAGCAGTTTTGCGAGAGGTGCTTTGAGCAAGGAGATCGAAAATCGCAGCAAAAGTTGCTGGA
Organism: Aegilops longissima; assembly: GCA_021605205.1. NCBI lineage: Eukaryota > Viridiplantae > Streptophyta > Magnoliopsida > Poales > Poaceae > Aegilops > Aegilops longissima. The sequence goes on along the minus strand of CM038678.1, from coordinate 650,367,503 downwards.
ACACGAGCTTGAGTTGGTTTTTCGGGTTTGTGTGAGACAGAGGAAGAAGATGGGTGCAGGGATAAATGGAGGAGGGCCACCATGGGCCCACGAGGCAGGGGGCGCGCCCAGGGGGTAGGGCGCACCCTCCACCCTCGTGGCCAGGTGGCAGCTCCCCCCGCGGTAATTTTTGCACAGTAAATCCTCAAATATCCCCGAAAAAAATCATATTAAATTGGCATGGCATTCTGAGGACTTTTATTTTCAGGATATTTTTATATTGCACGGATAAGTCGAGAGACAGACAGAAAAATACTATTTTACTTTATTTCTACTAAGTAATAGAAAATATAAAGAGGGTATAGAAGGTTGTGCTTCTAGTTTCATCCATCTCACGCTCATAAAAAAGAATCCACTAACAAGGTTGATCAAGTCTTGTTAACAAACTCATTCCGATAATCATGGAACCGGAGAAATTTGAACAACACTATGTTACCTCAACGGGATATGGACATCCCCAATAATAAGTATATCATATTTCTTCTTAACAGTAGGGAGAGGAAATTCAAAACCTCCAAATATAATCGGTGGAATTTTTCCAATAGAGTTGATACTATAAACTTGAGGTTGTTTCCTCGGAAAGTGTACCGTATGCTCATTACCATTAACATGAAAAGTGACATTGCCTTTGTTGCAATCAATAACAGCCCCTGCAGTATTAAGGAAAGGTCTTCCAAGAATAATAGACATACTATCATCCTCGGGAATATCAAGAATAACAAAGTCCGTTAAAATAGTAACGTTTGCAACCACAACAGGCACATCCTCGCAAATACCGACATGTATAACAGTTGATTTATCAGCCATTTGCAAAGATATTTCAGTAGGTGTCAACTTATTCAAGTCAAGTCTACGATATAAAAAGAGAGGCATAACACTAACACCGGCTCCAAGATCACATAAAGCAATTTTAACATAATTTCTTTTAATGGAGCATGGTATAGTAGGTACTCCTGGGTCTCCAAGTTTCTTTGATATTCCACCCTTAAAAGTATAATTAGCAAGCATGGTGGAAATTTCAGCTTCAGGTATCTTTCTTTTATTAGTAATGATATCCTTCATATACTTAGCATAAGGATTTGTTTTGAGCACATCAGTTAATCACATACGCAAAAAGATAGGTCTAATCATTTCAGCAAAGCGCTCAAAATCCTCATCATCCTTTTTCTTGGATGGTTTGGGAGGAAAAGGCATGGGTTTCTGAACCCATGGTTCACTTTCTTTACTATGTTTCCTAGCAACGAAGTCTCTTTTATCATAGCGTCGATTCTTTGATTGTGGGTTATCAAGATCAACAGCGGGTTCAACTTCTACATCATTATCATTACTAGGTTGAGCATCATCATGAACATCATCATTAACATTTTCACTAGGTTCATGTTCATTACCAGATTGTGTTTCAGCGTCAGACATAGAGATATCATTTGGATTATCAGGTGGTTCAGCAATAAGTTCACTAGAAGTTTGCACAATTCTATCATTTTTCTTTTTCTTCCTCTTAGAAGAACTAGGTACATCAATATTATTTCTCTGAGAATCTTGCTCGATTCTCTTAGGGTGGCCTTCATGATACAAAGGTTCCTGAGTCATTTTCCCAGTTCTAGTAGCCACTCTAACAGCATAATCATTTTTCTTACTATTCATTTCATCAAGCACTTCTTTCTGAGCTTTAAGTACTTGTTCTACTTGAGTGGTAACCATAGAAGCATGTTTGCTAACAAGTTTAAGTTCACCTCTAATATCAACCATATAATCACCCAAGCGTTTAATCATAAAGGTATTCTGTTTTAATTGTCTACCAAAATAAGCATTAAAGTCATCTTGCTTAAACATAAATTTATCAAACTCATCCAAGCAATCGACTAGCAATTTTAGTAGGAGGGACTTCAACTTTATCATATCTATAGAGAGAATTTACCTTTACTACCGTGGTCGGGATATCGGAGGTTCTTTAGTAAATAAGTAATTGAGATCATATACTTCTTCAACAAAGTGTAAATTAAGACCATGTATTTCTTCAATAGGAGGTAAATTCTTAACATCTTCAGCTTTAATACCTTTTTCTTTCATGGATTTCTTTGCCTCTTGCATATCTTCGGATGAGAAATAGAACACCTCTCTTCTTCGGAGTTGGTTTAGGAATAGGCTCGAGAATTGGCTCAGAGCTGGCTCGGGAGTTGGCTTAGGAGGTGCCCAATTATTTTCATTTGTCAACATATTATTCAATAAAATTTCAGCTTCATCCGTGTTCTTTCCCGAAAAGAGATCCAGCACAACTATCCGTAATCTCCGAAGCATCGGTTAGTCCATTATAAAAGATATCAAGTATTTCAGGTTTCTTAAGAGGATGATCAGCAAAGCATTAGTAACTTGAGAAGCCTCCCCAAGCTTGTGGGAGACTCTTCTTCAATTTGCACAAAATTATATATATCCCTCAAAGCAGGTTGTTTCTTATGAGCAGGGAAATATTTAGCAGAAAAGTAATAAATCATAACCTGGGGACTTTGCACACAACCAGGATCAAGAGAATTAAATCATTTCTGAGCATCACCCTTTAATGAGAACGGAAATATTTTGAGTAAATAAAGGTAGCGCAATCTCTCATTATTAGTAAACAGAGCAGCTATATCATTTAACTTAGTAAGATGTGCCACAACAGTTTCAGATTCATAGCCATAAAAAGGATCAGATTCAACCAAAGTAATTATATCTGGATCAACAGAAAAATCATAATAATCCTGATCGGGAACACAGATAGGTGAAGTAGCAAAAGCAGGGTCGGGTCTCATCCTATCTCTAAAAGATTCTTTACTCCATTTAACTAGCAACCTCTTAAGTTCAAGTCTATCCTGGCAAGCAAGAACAGCTGCAGTAGATTCAGCATTAAAAAGATAACCCTCAGGAATAGTAGGAATATTATCATCATTACTAACATCATCGTGTTCAGTTTCAATAATTTTCTTTCTCTAGACCTAGAAATTTGTTCATCTAGAAATTCACCAAAGGCACAGAGTATCAAGCATAGAAGTAGTTTCATCATAAGTATCATGCATAGCGAAGTGGCATCATCAATAACATGCGACATATCGGAACTAATAGCGAAGCAGGTTTAGGTGTCACTAGCTTACTCATAATGAAGGTGAATCAAGTGCGAGCTAGATGGCAGTTCCTTACCTCCCTCGTAGTTGAGGGATAAATTGTTGTCTTAGCGTCTTTCAAGTTCTTCATAGTGTCCAACAGATATAAATCCCAAGTGACTCAAAGAATAGAGCTATGCTCCCCGGCAACAGCGCCAGAAAAAGGTCTTGATAACCCACAAGTATAGGGGATCGCAATAGTTTTCGAGGGTAGAGTATTCAACCCAAATTTATTGATTCGACACAAGGGGAGCCAAAGAATATGCTCAAGTATTAGCAGCTGAGTTGTCAATTCAACCACACCTGGAAACTTAGTATCTGCAGCAAAGTGTTTAGTAGCAAAGTAATATGATAGTGGTGGTAACGGTAACAAAAGTAAAGACAACAAAAGTAATGTTTTTGGTATTTTGTAGTCATGATAATAGTAGCAACGGAAAAGTAAATAAGCGTAAACCAGTATATGGAAAACTCAGAGGCACCGGATCGTGATGAATAATTGCGGATGTGGTTCATCATTGTAATGATCATAACATAGGGTGACACGAACTAGCTCTAGTTCATCAATGTATTGTAGGCATGTATTCGTAAATAGTCATACGTGCTTATGGAAAAGAACTTGCATGACATCTTTTGTCCTACCCTCCCATGGCAGCGGGTCCTATTGGAAACTAAGGGATATTAAGGCCTCCTTTTAATAGAGAACCGAACAAAGCATTAGCACATAGTGAATACATGAACTCCTCAAACTATGGTCATCACCGGAGTGGTCCCGATTATTGTCACTTGGGTTTGCGGATCATAACACATAGTAGGTGACTATAGACTTGCAAGATAGGATCAAGAAAACACATATATTCATGAAAACATAATAGGTTCAGATCTGAAATCATGGCACTCGGGCCCTAGTGACAAGCATTAAGCATAGCAAAGTCATAGCAACATCAATCTCAGAACATAGTGGATACTAGGGATCAAACCCTAACAAAACTAACTCGATTACATGATAAATCTCATCCAACCCATCACCGTCCAGCAAGCCGACGATGGAATTACTCACGCACGGCGGTGAGCATCATGAAATTGGCGGTGGAGGATGGTTGATGATGACGACGGCGACGTCCCCCTCTCTGGAGCCCCGAACGGACTCCAGATCAGCCCTCCCGAGAGAGGTTAGGGCTTGGCGGCGGCTCTGTATCGTAAAACGCGATGAAACTTTCTCTCAGATTTTTTTCTCCCCGAAAGCCAATATATGGAGTTGGAGTTGGCGTCAGAGGGCCACCAGGGGGCCCACGAGCTAGGGCGGCGCACCTAGGGGGGAGGGGCGCGCCCCCCACCCTCGTGGACAGGGTGTGGGCCCCCTGGTCTTCATATTTGGCGAGGATTTTTTATTATTTATTCTAAGATATTCCGTGGAGTTTCAGGTCATTCCGAGAACTTTTGTTTTCTACACATAAAACAACACCATGGCAATTCTGCTGAAAACAGCGTCAGTCTGGGTTAGTTCCATTCAAATCATACAAGTTAGAGTCCAAAACAAGGGCAAAAGTGTTTGGAAAAGTAGATACGACGGAGATATATCACTCTACTTGACTAGCACGTTGATCAAAGATGGTTATGTTTCCTAGCCATTGACATGAGTTGTCATTTGATTAACGGGATCACATCATTAGGAGAATGACGTGATTGACTTGACCCATTCCGTTAGCTTAGCACTCGATCGTTTAGTATGTTGCTATTGCTTTATTCATGACTTATACATGTTCCTATGACTATGAGATTATGCAACTCCCGTTTACCGGAGGAACACGTTGTGTGCTACCAAACATCACAATGTAACCGGGTGATTATAAAGGTGCTCTACAGGTGTCTCCGAAGGTACTTGTTGGGTTGGCGTATTTGGAGACTAGGATTTGTCACTCCGATTGTCGGAGAGGTATCTCTAGGCCCTCTCGGTAATGCACATCACTTAAGCCTTGCAAGCATTGCAACTAATGAGTTAGTTGCAGGATGATGTATTACGGAACGAGTAAATAGACTTTCCGGTAACGAGATTGAACTAGGTATTGAGATACCGACGATCTAATCTCAGGCAAGTAACATACCGATGACAAAGGGAACAACGTATTTTGTTATGCGGTCTGACCGATAAAGATCTTCGTAGAATATGTGGGAGCCAATATGAGTATCCAGGTTCAGCTATTGTTTATTGACCGAAGACGTGTCTCGGTTATGTCTACATAGTTCTCGAACCCGTAGGGTCCGCACGCTTAACGTTTCAATGACAGTTATATTATGAGTTTATATGTTTTGATGTACCGAAGGTTGTTTGGAGTCCCAGATGTGATCACGGACATGACGAGGAGTCTCGAAATGGTTGAGACATGAAGATTGATATATTGGAAGCCTATATTTGGATATCAGAAGTGTAACGGGTGAAATCGGGATTTTACCGGAGTACCGGGAGGTTACCGGAACCCCCCGGGTGCTTAATGGGCCATAGTGGGCCTTGTGGAGAAGAGGAGAGGCGGTGGCAGGGCCACGCCCCTAGTCTGAATAGGACAGGAGAGGGGGCGGCGCCCCTTCCTTCCTCTCTCCTCCTCTTTCCCTCCACTCCTAGTCCAACAAGGAAAGGGAGGAGTCCTACTCCCAAGGGAGTAGGACTCCTCCCGGCGCCGCCTCTAGGCCGGCCGCACCTCCCCTTGCTTCTTTTATATACGGGGCAGGGGGCACCCTAGAGACACAACAATTGATCTGTTGATCTTTTAGCCGTGTGCGGTGCCCTCCTCCACCATAGTCCACCTCGATAATACTGTAGTGGTGCTTAGGCGAAGCCCTGCATCGATAGAACATCATCATCGTCACCACGCCATCGTGCTGACGAAACTCTCCCTCAACACTCGGATGGATCGGAGTTCGAGGGACGTCATCGGGCTGAACGTGTGCTGAACTCGGAGGTGTCGTGCGTTCAGTACTTGATCGGTCGGATCGTGAAGACATACGACTACATCAACCGCGTTGTTCTAACGTTTCCGCTTTCGGTCTACGAGGGTACGTGGACAACACTCTCCCCTCTTGTTGCTATGCATCACCATGATCTTGCGTGTGCGTAGGAATTTTTTTGAAATTACTATGTTCCCCAACAGTGGTATCAGAGCCTGGTTTTATGCGTAGATGTCATATGCACGAGTAGAACACAAGTGAGTTGTTGGATGAAGCGGCCCAGACCGACATTACGCGTACGCTTACGCGAGACTGGTTCTACCGACGTGCTTTGCACACAGGTGGCTGGCGGGTGTTAGTTTCTCCAACTTTAGTTGAACTGAGTGTGGCTACGCCCGGTCCTTGCGAAGGTTAAAACAACACCAACTTGACAAACTATCGCTGTGGTTTTGATGCGAGGTAAGAACGGTTCTTGCTAAGCCCGTAGCAGCCACGTAAAATTTGCAACAACAAAGTAGATGACATCTAACTTGTTTTTGCAGGCATGTTGTGATGTGATATGGTCAAGACATGATGCTATATTTTATTGTATGAGATGATCATGTTTTGTAACCGAAGTTATCGGCAATGGCAGGAGCCATATGGTTGTCGCTTTATTATATGCAATGCAATCGCCCTGTAATGCTTTACTTTATCACTAAGCGGTAGCGATAGTCGTAGAAGCATAAGATCGGCGAGACGACAACGATGCTACGATGGAGATCAAGGTGTCGCGCCGGTGACGATGGTGATCATGACGGTGCTTCGGAGATGGAGATCACAAGCACACGATGATGATGGCCATATCATATCACTTATATTGATTGCATGTGATGTTTATCCTTTATGCATCTTATCTTGCTTTGATTGATGGTAGCTAAGATGATCCCTCACTAAATTATCAAAGTATAAGTGTTCTCCCTGAGTATGCATTGTTGCGAAAGTTTTTCATGCTGAGATACCACGTGATGATCGGGTGTGATAGGCTCTACGTTCCAATACAACGGGTGCAAAACAGTTGCACACACGGAATACTCAGGTTAAACTTGACGAGCCTAGCATATAACAGATATGGCCTCGGAACACGGAGACTGAAATGTCGAGCATGAATCATATAGTAGATATGATCAACATAGTGATGTTCACCGTTGAAACTACTCCATCTCATGTGATGATCGGACATGGTTTAGTTTATATGGATCACGTGATCACTTAGAGGATTAGAGGGATGTCTATCTAAGTGGGAGTTCTTAAGTAATATGATTAATTGAACTTAAATTTATCATGAACTTAGTACCTGATAGTATCTTGCTTGTCTATGTTGAATGTAGATAGATGGCCCGTGCTGTTGTTCTGTTAAATTTTAATGCGTTCCTTGAGAAAGCAAAGTTGAAAGATGATGGTAGCAATTACACGGACTGGGTCCGTAACTTGAGGATTATCCTCGTTGCTGCACGTAAGAATTACGCCCTCGAAGCACCGCTAGGTGTACCACTGCGCCAAAGAATCGCAGACATTGTGAATGCCTGGCAGTCACGTGTTGATGACTACTCGATAGTTCAGTGTGCCATGCTTTACGGCTTAGAACCGGGACTTCAACGACGTTTTGAACGTCATGGAGCATATGAGATGTTCCCGGAATTGAAGTTAATATTTCAAAAGAATGCCCGGATTGAGAGATATGAAGTCTCCAATAAATTCTACAGCTGCAAGATGGAGGATAATAGTTCTGTCAGTGAGCATATACTCAAGATGCCTGGGTACTGCAATCACTTGATTCAACTGGGAGTTAATCTTCCGGATGATAGTGTCATTGACTGAATTCTCCAGTCACTGCCACCAAGCTACAAGAGCTTCGTGATGAACTATAACATGCAAGGGATGGATAAGACGATTCCCGAGCTCTTCGCAATGCTAAAGGCTACGGAGGTAGAAATCAAGAAGGAGCATCAAGTGTTTATGGTCAATAAGACCACCAGTTTCAAGAAAAGGGCAAAGGGAAGAAGAAGGAACTTCAAGAAGAACAGCAAGCAAGTTGCTGCTCAGAGAAGAAACCCAAGTCTGGACCTAAGCCTAAGATCGAGTGCTTCTACCGCAAGCGATCGGTCATCGGAAGCGGAACTGCCCCAAGTATTTGGCGATAAGAAGGATGTCAAGGTGAACAAAGGTATATGTGATATACATGTTATTGATGTGTACCTTACTAATGCTCGCAGTAGCACTGGTATTTGATACTGGTTCATTGCTAATATTTGCAACTCAAACAGGGCTACGGATTAAGTGAAGATTGGCCAAGGACGAGGTGACGATGCGCGTGGGAAATGGTTCCAAAGTCGATGTGATCGCGGTCGGCATGCTACCTCTACATCTACCTTCGGGATTAGTTTTAGACCTAAATAATTGTTATTTGGTGCCGCGTTGAGCATGAACATTGTATCCGGATCTTGTTTGATGCGAGACGGTTATTCATATAAATCGAGAATAATGGTTGTTCTATTTATATGAGTACTATCTTTATGGTCATGCACCCTTGAAGAGTGGTCTATTTTGATGAATCTCGATAGTAGTGATACACATATTCATAATGTTGAAGCCAAAAGATGCAGAGTTGATAATGATAGTGCAACTTATTTGTGGCACTCGCCGCTTAGGTCATATCGGTGTAAAGCGCATGAAGAAACTCCATACTAATGGACTTTTGGAACCACTTGATTATGAATCACTTGGTACTTGCGAACCGTGCCTCATGGGCAAGATGACTAAAACGTCGTTCTCCAGAACTATGGAGAGAGCAACAGATTTGTTGGAAATCATACATACAGATGTATGTGGTCCGATGAATGTTGAAGCTCGTGGCGGATATCGTTATTTTCTCACCTTCATAGATGATTTAAGCAGATATGGGTATATCTACTTGATGAAACATAAGTCTGAAACATTTGAAAAGTTTAAAGAATTTCAGAGTGAAGTTGAAAATCATCGTAACAAGAAAATAAAGTTTCTACGATCTGATCGTGGAGGAGAATATTTTAGTTATGAGTTTGGTCTTCATTTAAACAATGCGGAATAGTTTCGCAACTCACGCCACCCAGAACACCACAACGTAATGGTGTGTCCGAACGTCGTAAATGTACTCTACTAGATATGGTGCGATCTATGATGTCTCTTATTGATTTACCGCTATCGTTATGGGGTTATGCTTTAGAGGCAGCCGCATTCACGTTAAATAGGGCACCATCAAAATCCGTTGAGATGACGCCTTATGAACTATGGTTTGGCAAGAAACCAAAGTTATCATTTTTTAAAGTTTGGGGCTGCGATGCTTATGTGAAAAAGCTTCAACCTGATAAGCTCGAACACAAATCGGATAAATGTGTCTTCATAGGATACCCAAAGGAGATTGTTGGGTACACCTTCTATCACAGATCCGAAGGCAAGAATTTTGTTGCTAAATTCGGAATCTTTCTGGAGAAGGAGTTTCTCTCAAAAGAAGTGAGCGGGAGGAAAGTAGAACTTGATGAGGTAACTGTACCTGCTCCCTTATTGGAAAGTAGTTCATCGCAGAAACCGGTTTCTGCGACACGTACACAAATTAGTGAGGAAGTTAATGAGGATGATCATGAAACTTCAGATCAACTGATTTCTGAACCTCGTAGGTCAACCAGAGTAAGATCCGCACCAGAGTGGTACGGTAATCCTGTTCTGGAGGTTATGTTACTAGACCATGACGAACCTACGAACTATGAAGAAGCGATGGTGAGCCCAGATTCCGCGAAATGGCTTGAGGCCATGAAATCCGAGATGGGATCCATGTATGAGAACAAAGTGTGGACTTTGGTTGACTTGCCCGATGATCGGCAAGCAATTGAGAATAAATGGATCTTCAAGAAGAAGACTGACACTGACGGTAATGTTACTATCTATAAAGCTCGACTTGTTGCAAAAGGTTTTCGACAAGTTTAAGGGATTGACTACGATGAGACCTTCTCACCCGTAGCGATGCTTAAGTCTGTCCGAATCATGGTAGCAATTGCCACATTTGTTGATTATGAAATTTGGCAAATGGATGTTAAAACTGCATTCCTGAATGGATTTTTGGAACAAGAGTTGTATATGATACAACCGGAAGGTTTTGTCGATCCAAAAGGGAGCTAACAAAGTGTGAAAGCTCCAGCGATCCATTTATGGACTGGTGCAAGCCTCTCGGAGTTGGAATAAACGCTTTGATAGTGTGATCAAAGCATTTGGTTTTGTATGCACTTTTGGAGAAGCCTCAGATTTACAAGAAAGTGAGTGGGAGCTCAGAGCATTTACGATATTATATGTGGATGACATATTGCTGATTGGAAATGATATAGAATTTCTGGATAGCATAAAGGGATACTTGAATAAGAGTTTTCAATGAAAGACCTCGTGAAGCTGCTTATATATTGGGCATCAAGATCTATAGAGATAGATCAAGACGCTTAATTGACTTTCACAAAGCACATACCTTGACAAAGTTTTGAAGAAGTTCAAAATGGATCAAGCAAAGAAAGGGTTCTTGCTCGTGTTACAAGGTGTGAAGTTGAGTAAGACTCAATGCGCGACCACCGCAGAAGATAGAGAGAAAATGAAAGATGTTCCTATGCTTCAGCCATAGGCTCTATCATGTATGCAATGCTGTGTACTGCACTGATGTGTGCCTTGCTATAAGTCTAGCAGGGAGGTACCAAAGTAATCCACGAGTGGATCACTGGACAGCGGTCAAGAACATCCTGAAATACCTGAAAAGGACTAAGGATATGTTTCTCGTTTATGGAGGTGATAAAGAGCTCATCGTAAATGGTTACGTTGATGCAAGCTTTGACACTGATCCGGACGATTCTAAATCACAAACCGGATACATGTTTACATTGAACGGTGGAGCTGTCAGTTGGTGCAGTTCTAAACAAAGCGTCGTGGCGGGATCTACGTGTGAAGAGGAGTCCATAGCTGCTTCAGAAGCAGCAAATGAAGGAGTCTGGATGAAGGAGTTCATACCCGATCTAGGTGTCATACCTAGTGCATCGGGTCCAATGAAAATCTTTTGTGACAATACTGGTGCAATTTCCTTGGGGAAGGAATCCAGATTTCACAAGAGAACCAAGCACATCAAGATACGCTTTAATTCCATCTGGGATTTAGTCCAGGTGGGAGACATAGAAATTTGCAAGATACATACGGATCTGAATGTTGCAGACTCGTTGACTAAGCCTCTTCCACGAGCAAATCATGATCAGCACCAAGGCTTCATGGGTGTTAGAATCATCACTGTGTAATCTAGATTATTGACTCTAGTGCAAGTGGGAGACTGAAGGAAATATGCCCTAGAGGCAATAATAAAGTTATTATTTATTTCCTTATATCATGATAAATGTTTATTATTCATGCTAGAATTGTATTAACCGGAAACATAATACATGTGTGGATACATAGACAAACAGAGTGTCACTAGTATGCCTCTACTTGACTAGCTCGTTGATCAAAGATGGTTATGTTTCCTAGCCATTGACATGCATTGTCATTTGATTAACGGGATCACATCATTAGGAGAATGATGTGATTGACTTGACCCATTCCGTTAGCTTAGCACTCGATCATTTAGTATGTTGCTATTGCTTTCTTCATGACTTATACATGTTCGTATGACTATGAGATTATGCAACTCCCGTTTACTGGAGGAACACTTTGTGTGCTACCAAACATCACAACGTAACTAGGTGATTATAAAGGTGCTCTACAGGTGTCTCTGAAGGTACTTGTTGGGTTGGCGTATTTCGAGATTAGGATTTGTCACTCCGATTGACGGAGAGGTATCTCTGGGCCCTCTCGGTAATGCACATTACTTAAGCCTTGCAAGCATTGCAACTAATGAGTTAGTTGCAGGATGATGTATTACGGAACGAGTAAAGAGACTTGCCGGTAACGAGATTGAACTAGGTATTGAGATACCGACGATCGAATCTCGGGCAAGTAACATACCGATGACAAAGGGAACAACGTATGTTGTTATGCGGTTTGACCGATAAAGATCTTCGTAGAATATGTGGGAGCCAATATGAGCATCTAGGTTCCGCTATTGGTTATTGACGAGAGACGTGTCTCGGTTATGTCTACATAGTTCTCGAACCCATAGGGTCCGCACGCTTAACGTTTCGATGTAAGTTATATTATGACTTTATATGTTTTGATGTACCGAAGGTTGTTCAGAGTCCCGGATGTGATCACGGACATGACGAGGAGTCTCGAAATGGTCGAGACATGAAGATTGATATATTGGAAGCCTATATTTGGATATCACAAGTGTTCCGCGTGAAATCGGGATTTTACCGGAGTACCGGGAGGTTACCGGAACCCCCCCGGGGGCTTAATGGGCCATAGTGGGCCTTGTGGAGAAGAGGAGAAGCGGCCAGGGCAGGGTCGCGCGCCCCTCCCCCCTAGTCCGAATAGGACAAGGAGAGGGGGGCAGCGCCCCCCCCCTTCCTTCCTCTCTCCCTCCTCTTTCCCCTCCACTCCTAGTCCAACAAGGAAAAGGGAGGGAGTCCTACTCCCGGTAGGAGTAGGACTCCTCCTGGCGCGCCCTCTCTAGGACGGCCGCATCTCAACCCTTGCTCCTTTATATACGGGGGCAGGGGGGCACCCTAGAGACACAACAATTGATCTGTTGATCTTTTAGCCGTGTGCGGTGCCCTCCTCCACCATAGTCCACCTCGATAATACTGTAGCGGTGCTTAGGCGAAGCCCTGCATCGGTAGAACATCATCATCATCACTACGCCGTCGTGCTGACGAAACTCTCCCTCAACACTCAGCTGGATTAGAGTTCGAGGGACGTCATTGGGCTGAACGTGTGCTGAACTCGGAGGTGCCGTGCGTTTGGTACTTGATCGGTCGGATTGTGAAGACATACGACTACATCAGCCGCGTTGTGCTAACGCTTCCGCTTTCGGTCTACGAGGGTACGTGGAGAACACTCTCCCCTCTCGTTGCTATGCATCACCATGATCTTGCGTGTGCGTAGGAATTTTTTTGAAATTACTACGTTCCCCAACATTGTGAACCTCATCTGCACTAAGGCAAGCCACAACAACATTTTCATGGTGTCATTTCAATATTTATGATTTTCTTACTTGAATGAAATGATTAATCCATGCATTTAAATAACTATTGTGTTATTTATATTCTGTTAAGTGTTTGTTAGTTATTATGCTTGAGTTACAGAATGTTGAAACTAGCTTAGTTGGTAAAGCAAAGTTAAGATCTATTTGTGGTGATAAAAATAATTTTTGTTATGCATGTTAGTAGTTGATTAAACTTATTTTCTTGCATAAATAAAATAGTAAAATTTGCTAGAAAGTATTGTGTTAAGTACTTGTTTAGTCATTTTACTTGACTTACAGAATGTTTGAACCTAACTTGGTTGGTAAAGAAAATAGGATTTGTTGTGATATAATCTTTGCTATGCATATCAGAAATTAATCAGAGTTATTTTCTTGCATGAGAGAATAATAAAACTTGTTGCAAAATATTTTGGTTAAAATGTGAGTTACCCTGACCAGCAAAGTAAAATAAGTTGTTGATGTTTATGCTTAGTGTGAATATGGTTGACATCGGTCATTTTCGTTAATAAGTGATGCATGTGTAGTTCTACATTTCATGGCATGCTATGACACCAGTCATTTTCATCTTAAGTTGAACCTGAACATAACTCAACTTGTATATATCGTTGACTGGGTCATGGTGCCGCTGAATCGAGTTTTTCCCAGTGCAACCATATTTTCCTTTGTGGGAAGGCCTTGATTCGGTCCATTGACATTGCCTCTGGTCGGTGCCTCCAACTAGGGAAGGTTATGGCATGCTTACCCTGGCCCAGTAAGCAGGCATAACCTTGTGTGCCCGTTGTTGAGATTTTGGTACCGGGTCCCCGAGTGGGATCGTTTTGGCCACGATGGTGGTCGTTGTGTCTTTGGTAGACACGGGGCCACCCAGGACTAGCCCGTTGGGGATTGGGTCGGAGTGGCCGGGAGAGTGTCATGGCAATGGAAGGGTTTTGTCGGAATGCTGTTGGTCCACCCGAATGGGAGTGCGAGGCCATGTGTTCAGTGGTGTGGGTACAGTGTGCTACCTCTGCAGAGTGTATAATCTATCGATAACCGAGTCCACGGTAACGGACACCTCGTAGTAGGTCCCACCATGAGTCAACGTTAAATAAAATCTGCACACTAAGTTATGAACTTTGCACTGTTGATGATGGCTAGAAGGCCATCGAGATGTTCGGGACCAAATATTGGTCCTGGCTGTGATCGCCGTAAGGATCACGAGTTACTCTTGTCAAGACCATGATGGTGGTTTGTTTGTGATCCCAGAATGATCACGGTTGGTAAGTTCGTCCCGAGGGACGTTCGAGCATGATCACAGCATGTTGGACATATAGTGTTGCATTAATATTAATTGGTTAATTATCATGATATTGTTTGCCATTATGATTATGCCTGTTGTGAGCTTGCAAGTACATTCAATGTATTGACCTGGCGTGTCATGCCAAATTTCAGGAAAGTCTCGTTGGAGAGGAGCGCTGCTCGAGTCTAGATCGTGTCCACATCGGTGTCCCTGTGCTATGGAGTTTCCGCTACGACGTTGTTCCGCTGCCGCGTAGTTGTTATGATCGAGGCCCCTTTATGTTCACTAAATAATGTACATATTGTTCAGCCGCACCTGGTGTGCTGCTTGGCCTCGACATTGGTTGTAATATAAGCTCTGATCCGCTAGCATCAATAAATCGTTTGTTTTTTGTACCAAGATGTGGTGTGTTGCCAGAAGACATGGTCTCTGGGCTGGCAATGCATGGTAAACCGGTTGATACGTCTCTGTCATATCTATAATTTTTTATTGTTCCATGCCAATATTATTCAACTTTCATATACTTTTTGGCAACTTTTTATACTATTTTTGGGACTAACATATTAATCCATTGCCCACTGCTAGTTCCTGTTTGTTGCATGTTTTATGTTTTGCAGAATATCCATATCAAACGGAGTCCAAACGGGATAAAAACGGACGGAGCTTATTTTCGGAATATTTGGAAAATCTAGGAGAAAGATTAACGCGAAACGGTGTCCGAGGTGGCCACGAGGCAGGGGCCCATGCCCTCCCTAGGAGGGCGTGCCCCCACCCTCATGGGCCACCCGTAAGGCAGTTGATGCCCTTCTTTGGCCGTAAGAAAGCTAAAAAAATCACGGCAAAGGTTTCAGTCCAATCGGAGTTACGGATCTCCATATATATCGAAATGGTGAAAGGGCAGCAGAACAGAACGCAGAAACAGAGAGAGACAGAGAAATAGATCCAATATCGGAGGGGCTCTCGCCCCTCCCACGCCATGGAGGCCAAGGAACAGAGGGGAAACCCTTCTCCCATCTAGGTAGGAGGTCAAGGAAGAAGAAGAAGAAGGGACCCCCTCCCCTTCTCTTCTGGTGGCGCCGGAACGCTGCCGTGGCCATCATCATCATCACCGCGATCTTCACCGACACCTCCGCCATCTTCACCAACATCTCCATCACCTTCCCCCTCTATCTACAGCGGTCCACTCTCCCGCAACCCGCTGTACCCTCTACTTGAACATGGTGCTTTATGCTTCATATTATTATCCAATGATGTGTTGCCATCCTATGATGTCTGAGTAGATTTTCATTGTGCTATCGGTGGTTGATGAATTGCTATGATTGATTTAATTTGCTTGTGGTTATGTTGCTGTCCTTTGGTGCCCATCATATGAGCGCGCGCGTGGATTACACCATAGGGTTAGTTGTATGTTGATAGGACTATGTATTGGAGAGCAAGAGTGACAGAAGCTTCAACCTAGCATAGAAATTGATGCATACGGGATTGAAGGGGGACCAATATATCCTAATGTTATGGTTGGGTTTTACCTTAATGAATGTTAGTAGTTGCGGATGCTTGCTAATAGTTCCAATCATAAGCGCATAGAATTCCAAGTTAGGGATGACATGCTAGCAGTGGCCTCTCCCACATAAAACTTGCTATCGGTCTAGTAAAGTAGTCAATTGCTTAGGGACAATTTCGCAACTCCTACCACCACTTTTACACACTTGCTATATTTACTTTAGTTGTGTTTTTATCTAAGCAGCCCCTAGTTTTATTTTCGTGCTCTTTACTTTCCTGTAAGCCTATCCAAAAACACCTACAATGTACTTCTAGTTTCATACCTGTTCTAGGTAAAGCAAACGTCAAGCGTGCGTAGAGTTGCATCGGTGGTCGATAGAACTTGAGGGAATATTTGTTATACCTTTAGCTCCTCATTGGGTTCGACACTCTTACTTATCGAAAATTGTTGTGATCCCCTATACTTGTGGGTTATCAAGACCTTTTTCTGGCGTTGTTGCCGGGGAGTCATAGCGTGGGGTGAATATTCTCGTGTGTGCTTGTTTTCTTTATCACTAAGTAATTTTTATTTTTGTTGTTCGTAGTTGTTTTCTATCTTTAGTTATGGGTAGGAAACGCAAAATACCAAAAAAATAGTTGTACCTACTGAACCAATGGTTGAAGAACCACTCAAAATCAATCACACTCCTGAAGCTTTTTACTTGGATCATCTTTGATCCCTATGTGCTCAAGCTGAAACCCCAACTAGCTTAGTTTAGGGCAAATCTTTAGATGAGCATGCTTGTTATGTGCGACACCGAATATCTGAAAAAGGGAAAATTCTATTGGGCCAAATTCATCGTTTGCCATGCTATGCTTGGAATTTATGTGAAATATATGATGTTACTTATTTTTTAAAACCCTAAGAAACACCTTCCCTATCAATGTGAGTTTAGTGATAATGGAATCGTATCTTCGTATGCTAAAGGTGTTTATAGTTACTATGATATTCAACAAATTGAAGAATTTGTTGCTTTTAAGGGTGCTTACGAAATTGCCTCTTTGATTGAAACGTATGATGCTACTTTTCACAAATCTGAAAATTTTTCCATACTTAAATATTGCTATGTTAATTATGCTTCTAATGCCTATGTTGAACCATATCTTGAGGATTACCCCACTGTCCAAGAAGATACTAATATTTTGCACGAGTCTATGGAAGAAGAAATTGATGAAACTGTGAGCTCATTGGATGAAAAAGATGAGGAGGAGAGTGAAGAACAAAAGGAGGAAGAGCAGATTGATCACCCGTGCCCACCTTCTGATGAGAGTAACTCTTCAACTCATACATTGTTTAATTCCCCTTCGTGCTTACCGAAGGATGATTGCTAAGATGACTATTATGATCCCGTTGATTCTTTTGAAATATCCCTTTTTGATGATGCTTGCTATGCTTGTGGCCAAGATGCCAATATGAATTATGCTTATGGAGATGAACTTGCTTTAGTTCCTTATGTTAAACATGAAATTGTTGCTATTTCACCCACGCATGATAGTCCTATTATCTTTTTGAATTCTCCCGATTACACTATATCGGAGAAGTTTGCCCTTATTAAGGATTATATTGATGGGTTGCGTCTTACTTCTACACATGATGATTTTGATAGATATAATATGCATGTTCTTGCTGCTCCTACTTGCAATTATTATGAGAGAGTAACTATATCTCCACCTCTCTATGCTTCCAACATGGTAAAATTGCAAGAAGCTGCTTATACTATGCATTGGCCTTTACTTTGCGTGCATGAATTGTTCTTTTATGACATGCCGATGCATAAGAAGAGAGTTATACTCCGTCATTGCTTGATATATGTTGCTTTGTGCTCACTACTAAATTACAAATCATTGCTAATTCAAATTGGCTTTGATATACCTTGGGATCCGGGTGGATTCACTACTTTAGCACTATATGCCTAGCTTAATGGCTTTAAAGAAAGCGCTGCCAGGGAGACAACCCGGAAGTTTTAGAGAGTCATTTATTTCTGTTGAGTGCTTTCATATAGTTTAAAAACAACAAAAATAAAGAGGGGAACCCAAAACTTTTTCAAAAAGGAAAGTGAAAGTGAGAGAGACAAGAATTGTTGAAGTGGGAGCTAGCCTTGAACTTTGTTCATGCTCAGGAAACTTTGTGAATCTTAATGACAGAAACTTTTCAATAAAAATAATTATCCCCTTGTACAATTCCATTTTGTTGTAAAAATAATGTGCCAAGGTTTGCCTTTAGGATGTTTACAATGCTTGTTGGTTTGTGCGGTGCAGGACAGAAACTTTGGCTGTAGTGCGCGGATTTTCATTTTTTACTGGAACGTCAAATGGTTCTGATTCTTTTTGAAATGTCTTGCTGTACATTTTTTTTATTTTTCCTAATTTTGGCAGAACTTTTCAAGTATCATAAGTATGGTGAATGTTCAGATTATTACAGACTGTTCTGTTTCAGACAGATTCTGTTTTTGATGCATAGTTTGCTTGTTTCGATGAAACTATTGATTTATATCTGTGGATTAAGCCATGGAAAAGTTATACTACAGTAGACACAATGCCAAAACAAAATATTAATTGGTTTTCAACAGTACTTAGATTAGTGATTTGCTTTATTATACTAACGGATCTTACCGAGTTTTCTGTTGAAGTCTTGTGTGGATGAAGTGTTCGATGATCGAGGAGGTCGCGATGTGAGAAGAAGGAAGAGAGGCAAGAGCTCAAGCTTGGGTATGACCAAGGCACCCCAAGTAAATATTCAAGGAGACTCAAGCGTCTAAGCTTGGGGATGCCCCGGAAGGCATCCCCTCTTTCTTCAACAAATATCGGTATGTTTTCGGATTCGTTTCATTCATGTGATATGTGTAAATCTTGGAGCGTCTTTTCCATTTAGTTTTCACTTTTGTGTTACGCACCATGCTGGTATGAGATGGTCCTTGGTTGATTTATAGAATGCTATGTGCACTTCACTTATATCTTTTGAGTATGGCTTTATAGAATGCTTCATGTGCTTCACTTATATCATTTGAAGTTTGGATTGCCTGTTTCTCTTTACTAAGACAACCGCCATTTGTAGAATGCTCTTTTGATTCACTTATATTTGTTAGAGCGTGGGCATATCTTTTGTAGAAAGAATTAAACTCTCTTGCTTCACTTATATCTATTTAGAGAGATGACAGGAACTGGTCATTCACATGGTTAGTCATAAAATCCTACATAAAACTTGTAGATCACTGAATATGATATGTTTGATTCCTTGCAATAGTTTTGCGATATAAAGGTGGTGATATTAGAGTCGTGCTAGTTGAGTAATTGTGAAATTGAGAAATACTTGTGTTGTGGTTTGCAAGTCCCATAGCATGCACGTATGGTGAACCGTTATGTAACGAAGTTGGAGAATGAGGTGCTTATTGATTGCCTTCCTTATGAGTGGCGGTCGGGGACGAGCGATGGTCTTTTCCTACCAATCTATCCCCCTAGGAGCATGCGCGTAGTACTTTGTTTCGATGACTAATAGATTTTTGCAATAAGTATGTGAGTTCTTTATGACTAATGTTGAGTCCATGGCTTATACGCACTCTCACCCTTCCATCATTGCTAGCCTCTTTGGTACCGTGCATTGCCCTTTCTCACCTCAAGAGTTGGTGCAAACTTCGCCGGTGCATCCAAACCCCGTGATACAATACGCTCTATCACACATAAACCTCCTTATATCTTCCTCAAAACAGCCACCATACCTACCTATCATGGCATTTCCATAGCCATTCTGAGATATATTGCCATGCAACTTCCATCATCATCATATACATGACTTGAGCATTTATTGTCATATTGCTTTGCATGATCGTAAGATAGCTAGCATGATGTTTTCATGGCTTGTCCGTTTTTGATGTCATTGCTACGCTAGATCATTGCACATCCCGGTACACCGCCGGAGGCATTCATACAGAGTCATATCTTTGTTCTAGATATCGAGTTGTAATATTGAGTTGTAAGTAAATAAAAGTGTGATGATCATCATTATTAGAGCATTGCCCCAGTGAGGAAAGGATGATGGAGACTATGATTCCCCCACAAGTCGGGATGAGACTCCGGACGAAAAAAAAATAAAAAAAAAGAGAAAGGCCAAAAAAACAAAAAAAGAAACAAAACCAAACAATGAGAGAAAAAGAGAGAAGGGGCAATGTTACTATGCTTTTACCACACTTGTGCTTCAAAGTAGCACCATGTTCTTCATATAGAGAGTCTCTTGAGTTATCACTTTCATATACTAGTGGGAATTTTCATTATAGAACTTGGCTTGTATATTCCAACAATGGGCTTCCTCAAATGCCCTAAGTCTTCATGAGCAAGCAAGTTGGATGCACACCCACTTAGTTTCAGTTTGAGCTTTCATACACTTATAGCTCTAGTGCATCCGTTGCATGGCAATCCCTACTCACTCACATTGATATTTATTAATGGGCATCCCCATAGCCCATTGATATGCCTAGTTGATGTGAGACTTTCTTTTTTTTGTCTTCTCCACATAACCCCCATCATCATATTCTATTCCACCTATAGTGCTATGTCCATGGCTCACGCTCATGTATTGCGTGAAAGTTGAAAAGGTTTGAGAAACGTCAAAAGTATGAAACAGTTGCTTGGCTTGTCATCGGGGTTGTGCATGATGTGAATATTTTGTGTGGTGAAGATGGAGCATAGCCAGACTATATGATTTTGTAGGGATGAGCTTTCTTTGGCTATGTTATTTCGATAAGACATAATTGCTTGGTTGGTATGCTTGAAGTATTATTGTTTTTATGTCAAAGGATAGACTATTGCTTTGAATCACTCGTGTCTTAATATTCATGCCATGATTGGACATATGATCAAGATTATGCTAGGTAGCATTCCACATCAAAAATTATCTTTTTTATCATTTACCTACTCGAGGACGAGCAGGAATTAAGCTTGGGGATGCTGATACGTCTCCGTCATGTCTATAATTTTTGATTGTTCCATGCCAATATTATTCAACTATCATATACTTTTTGGCAACTTTTTATACTATTTTTGGGACTAACATATTGATCCAGTGCCCAGTGCCAGTTCCTGTTTGTTGCACGTTTTATGTTTCGCAAAATATCCATATCAAACGGAGTCCAAACGGGATAAAAACGGACGGAGCTTATTTTTGGAATATTTGGAAAATCTGGGAGAAAGATCAACGCGCAACGGTGTCCGAGGTGGCCACGAGGCAGGGGCCCACGCCCTCCCTAGGAGGGTGTGCCCCCACCCTCGTGGGCCACCCGTAAGGCGGTTGATGCCCTTCTTCGGCCGCAAGAAAGCTAATTTTTGGTAAAAATATCACGGCAAAGGTTTCAGTCCAATCAGAGTTACGGATCTCCATATATATACGAAACGGTGAAAGGGCAGCAGAACAGAACACAGAAATAGAGAGAGACAGAGAAATAGATCCAATCTCGAAGGGGCTCTCACCCCTCCCATGCCATGGAGGCCAAGGACCAGAGGGGAAACCCTTCTCCCATCTAGGGAGGAGGTCAAGGAAGAAGAAGACGAAGGGGCCCCCTCTCCCCTTCTCTTCCGGTGGCACCGGAACGGTGCCGTGGCCATCATCATCATCACCGCGATCTTCACCAACACCTCCGCCATCTTCACCAACATCTCCATCACCTTCCCCCCTCTATCTATAGCGGTCCACTCTCCCGCAACCCGCTGTACCCTCTACTTGAACATGGTGCTTTATGCTTCATATTATTATCCAATGATGTGTTGCCATCCTATGATGTCTGAGTAGATTTTCATTGTTCTATCGGCGGTTGATGAATTGCTATGATTGATTTAATTTGCTTGTGGTTATGTTGCTGTCCTTTGGTGCCCATCATATGAGCGCGCGCGTGGATTACACCATAGGGTTAGTTGTATGTTGATAGGACTATGTATTGGAGGGCAAGAGTGACAGAAGCTTCAACCTAGCATCGAAATTGATGCATACAGGATTGAAGGGGGACCAATATATCTTAATGTTGTGGTTAGGTTTTACCTTAATGAACATTAGTTGTTGCGGATGCTTGCTAATAATTCCAATCATAAGTGCATATAATTCCAAGTTAGGGATGACATGCTAGCAGTGGCCTCTCCCACATAAAACTTGCTATCGGTCTAGTAAAGTAGTCAATTTCTTAGGGAAAATTTCACAACTCCTACCACCACTTTTCCACACTCGCTATATTTACTTTAGTTGTGTTTTTATCTAAGCAGCCCCTAGTTTTATTTTCGTGCTCTTTACTTTCCTGCAAGCCTATCCAAAAACACCTACAAAGTACTTCTATTTTAATACTTGTTCTAGGTAAAGCAAACGTCAAGCGTGCATAGAGTTGTATCGGTGGTCGATAGAACTTGAGGGAATATTTGTTCTACCTTTAGCTCCTCGTTGGGTTCGACACTCCTACTTATCGAAAAATGTCGCGATCCCCTATACTTGTGGGTTATCACCGGTCGCTATGAGCCGGGGTGCCACAACGCTTGGTATCAGAGCCGCGCTGACTGTAGGCCACGCTAGACTACGGCGTGTTAACTGGACGATAGATACGAGTTTAAGTTGAGTGCCGGTCGCAATTGTAGCTGGTTGTTTCATTGCATGCATTTGGTTTATATTTTTATGCTAACCTGCTAATGGTTGTGAGTGTAGATGGCTCCGGTGCCGTATCTGTGCCAGTTGCAGGTGATGCCGTACACGTCACCGCACCTCCTTCGCAACGTGTGGCGTCGACTGTACCCTCTCGAAGATGACCCAGTCTATCGTGTGTACCGGGAGTGTCTAGCTGATTCCGTGTATGAGTATTATGTAGTGGTCACTCTGCGCACCAGCTCCGATTCCAGCTCTTACGCTCGTACTTCTCGGAGCGGTTATGCTTCCACCGCTTCTCAGGCTGTCCAGTTTGTTGCATTCAAAGTCCTTGCCGAGCTTCACTACAACAAGGTCCGAATGCAGAACCACCTAGGTTTCTATTACTACCCTTCTCTGCACGACAATGGTCGTGTTCGTTTCCCTATCATTGATCCGGAGTCTGATAGTGTTGCTAGACACCTTGCTCGTTATGTCGCTGCTAGCTATCTTATGATCCACGAGCTGGCTCGAGAGCTGACTCGTGCCCGTACTGCTTTAGCCGCTGCTTTAGTCACTACTAGATCTACCACTACTCCATCTTCTCTGGGATTCACCCCTTATATTCTAGTCAGTTCTAGTTCCCCTATTTCGCCAGTTACTCCTCCGAGTAGCACGGGCGTCTCGGCCGTGAATCCTCTCAGTACTCCTGCCGAGTGGGTTTCACTTCTCGCTACTCCTATAGCCCCGATGCTTCATCCTACCCCTGCCCCTGAGGGAGAGCCCTCAAGGCAGCGCCTTCGTGTTACCTTTAACCCCGGAGATTTCCGTTAACCGCGCCAGTTCAGGACCCGAGACCGCTTCAGGGGAGGACACCGCAGCACCAGCAGAGCAGTAGTATCTTTGAGTATTCGCAGTCGTCCGGATGATGTACGGATGTAGTCGTATGAGTCATGATGTTTCGTTGCATGTATGAGAGTAGTTGAACCTGGCATGTTGATTATCTTTCATGTATGAGTCTACGTATAATTATGTTGGGACTTTATTCGCCGTATTTTCTTTGCTCTTTTGTTTTTTCCGGGATTTGTTGCTGGCTTTTCCCAACTTTTCTTGGATGTTTCTCATCTCGATTGCGTTGTCTTGGTAAAAATCCACAATAGGATGACACGGGGAGGCAATAGTAGCAACGTTCATGAGGGAACTCCTGTTCGTCGTTCCGCACGACAGGTAGGACATTCTCCCGAGCCGTACGTTCCGCCACCGCCTCCACTGCCAAATCTGCCCTCCACCGAGAAAATTCTGTGTATGTTTGAGGAAAGAAGGAACAATGATCTGATCGAAATATTAAGAAGTGTGCAAGCTATGGTTGGACAGAATGGAAATTAGAACAGTCATCACTCCAAGTTGTCAGATTTTCAAAGGACCAAGCCACCTAGTTTCAGTCAGACTGTTGACCCATTGGAAGCAGACGATTGGTTGCGTACCATTGAGAAAAAGCTTGAGATTGCTCGTATTGAAGAAAATGATAAAGTTCCATTTGAAACTCATTACCTTGAAGGCGCAGCTGCCATATGGTGGGAAAATGCAAAAGCCATGTGGTCTGTTGATGAAGAAATCACCTGGGAAAAGTTTAAGGATCACTTCCGGAAATATCATATCCCTACTGGAGTTATGAAGACCAAGCATCGTGAATTTCTCGCACTCGTCCAAGGAAATTAGTCTGTGGGTGAATATTTGCAAAAATTCAATCATCTGGCCCGTTACTCTCTTTATGACGTGGACACCGAAGAAAGGAAGGTTGACAGATTTCTTGGAGGCTTAAATCCGCAACTCCGGTGTGCTCTCAGTATGCTTGATTTCCCAGATTTCGAAACTCTGGTGAACAAGGCTTTCATTGCTGAACGGGAGCACAAGCTTATATCAGATAATAGGCCTGTTAACAACGACAACAAGCGTAAGTTTGAGCCAAAGAAGGATGGGCAACCAGTGCAAAAGGCTCGTACCTGGCAGCAGACTCAGGTGGAATACAAGCCAAATTGGCAACAGAATGTTAACAAGACCACCACTCAAGTCAAGAATGCCGTGACCAACCCAATGCATGAGGAACGTCAGCGCAATAATTCTTGCTTCAGTTTTGGGCATAACGGACATTATGCCAGGCAGTGCCCCAAGAACAACAAGGCGAATGCCCTAATCAGGCCACAAGTCAACTTTATGGAGTCATACCCGACCCAGCAAAACTTCACTAGGCACGTGCATCATATCTCCGCCGATGAAGCCCAAGAGAAACCAGAAGTCATCATTGGTATGTTTTCTGTTAATGACATACCTGCCGTAATTTTATTTGACTCTGGGGCTTCCCATTCTTTTATTTCTCAGAGTTTTGCTGCCCAAAACCAATTTCCTTGTACGCTTTTGGGCAAAAATATGTTGTTACAAACCCCGAGATCTATAATCAAGAGCAATCTGGTCTGCCATCATCTGGAAATCAATATCAACGGAGTCTACTTTCCAACCTCTCTGATCATCATTGAGTCTGAAAAGTTGGATATTATATTGGGAATGAATTAGTTGACCCAATATCAAGTTTGCATAAACTCTGCAACACGAGAAGTCACTTTAACCAGTCTGAATGGGCAGACTATCAAATTCTATGCTCGCAAGAATATACCCAAGCAAGAATTGGTTTGCACCGCTGTGGCTGAGTTGGAAATAATTCCTGTGGTCAGCGAGTACCCTGATGTATTTCCAAAAGAACTGCCAGGCATGCCGCCAGATCGGGAACTGGAATTTGCAATAGATCTTGTGCCCGGAACCGCACCGTTATACAAGAAGTACTACCGGATGCCCTCATCAGAATTAGTGGAGCTAAAGAAACAGCTTGATGAACTGCTCCAGAAAGGCTATATTCGTCCCAGCTCTTCACCATGGGGATCACCCTCTATTTTTGTGGACAAAAAGGATGGCAGTCTCCGCATGTGCGTAGATTACTGCCAGCTGAATGAGGTCACCATCAAAAATAAATATCCGCTGCCAAGGATTGATGACCTGCTTGACCAGCTTAGTGGGGCTAAAGTATTCTCTAAGAAGGATTTACGGACCGGATATCATCTGCTCAAGATTAAAAAGGAAGACATTCCTAAGACCGCATTCACTACTCGTTACAGTCTTTATGAATATACCGTGATGTCCTTTGGTCTCACCAATGCCCCTGCTTCCTTCATGCATATGATGAACAAAGTATTCATGGACTTCCTCGACAAATTCGTGGTAGTCTTCATCGATGACATCCTCATTTATTCCAAAGGTGAAGAAGAGCACAAGGATCACCTCCGAGCAGTGCTACAACGACTCCGCAACCATCAGCTATACGCCAAATTCAGTAAATGAAAATTTTGGCTCAAGCAAGTTGGGTTTCTTGGACATGTACTATCCGCCGAAGGTATAGCCGTGGACCCAAGCAAAGTTAAGGATGTGCTCGATTGGGTGCCGCCTGTTGGGGAACGTAGCAGAAATTCAAAATTTTCTACGCATCACCAAGATCAACCTATGAAGATTCTAGCAACGAGGGAAGGAGAGTGCATCTACATACCCTTGTAGATCGCTAAGCGGAAGCGTTCATGAGAACGGGGTTGAAGGAGTCGACTAAATCGTGATCCAAATCACGGAGATCCTAGTGCGAACGGACGGCACCTCCACGCTCAACACACGTGACAGCCCGATGGCGTCTCCCACGCCTTGATCCAGCAAGGAGAGAGGGAGAGGTTGAGGAAGACTCCATCCAGCAGCAACACAACGACATGGTGGTGATGGAGGAGCGTGGCAATCCCGCAGGGCTTCGCCAAGCACCTAGAGAGAGGAGGAGGAGGAGAAGCGGGGCTGCGCTGGAGAGGGAGGCTCGTGTGTTATGGGCAGCCCTGTGGCCTCATATATATAGGGAAGGGAGGGCTGCGCCTCTAGGGTTTCCACCCCTAGGGGGCGGACAGCCCTAGATGGGATCAAGGAGGCGGCCAAGAGGGAGGGAGAGGAGGCGCCCACTAGATGGGCCTTAGGGCCCATCTGGACTAGGGTTTGCCCCCTCCCACCCATCCTTGCGCCTTGGACCCCTTGTGGGGGGCGCACCAGCCCTCCTAGGGGCTGGTCCCCTCCCACACTTGGCCCACGCAACCTTCTGGGGTTGGTGGCCCCACTTGGTGGACCCAGGACCCTCCCGGTGGTCCCAGACATCACCGATATCGCCTCAAACTTTTCGGTGACCAAAACAGGACTTCCCATATATAAATCTTTACCTCCGAACCATTCCGGAACTCCTCGTGACGTCCGGGATCTCATCCGGACTCGAACAACATTCGGTAACCACATACAAGCTTCCTATATAACCCTAAGCGCCACCGAACCTTAAGTGTGTAGACCCTACGGGTTCGGGAGACAAGCGACATGACCGAGACGTTCTCGGTCAATAACCAACAGCGGATCTGGATACCCATGTTGGCTCCCACATGTTCCACGATGATCTCATCGGATGAACCACGATGTCAAGGACTCAATCAATCCCGTATTCAATTCCCTTCGTCTAGCGGTATTGTACTTGCCCGAGATTCGATCGTCGGTATACCGATACCTTGTTCAATCTCGTTACGGCAAGTCTCTTTACTCGTTCCGTAACACATCATCCCGTGATCAACCCTTGGTCACATTGTGCACATTATGATGATGTCCTACCGAGTGGGCCCAGAGATACCTCTCCGTACACGGAGTGACAAATCCATCTCGATCCGTGTCAACCCAATGGTCACTTCGGAGATACCGTAGTGCACCTTTATAGTCACCCGATTACGTTGTGACGTTTGATACACCCAAAGCACTCCTACGGTATCCGGAATTGCACGATCTCATGGTCTAAGGAAGAGATACTTGACATTGGAAAAACTCTAGCATACTGAACTACACGATCTTTGTGCTAGGCTTAGGATTGGGTCTTGTCCATCACATCATTCTCCTAATGATGTGATCCGTTATCAATGACATCCAATGTCCATGGTCAGGAAACCGTAACCATCTATTGATCAACGAGCTAGTCAACTAGAGGCTCACTAGGGACATGGTGTTGTCTATGTATCCACACATGTATTGCTGTTTCCGGTCAATACAATTATAGCATGAATAATAAACGATTATCATGAACAAGGAAATATAATAATAACTAATTTATTATTGCCTCTAGGGCATATTTCCAACAGTCTCCCACTTGCACTAGAGTCAATAATCTAGTTCACATCGCCATGTGATTAACACTGATAGGTCACATCGCCATGTGACCAACATCCAAAGAGTTTACTAGTGTCTTAAACTAGTTCACATCACCATGTGATTAAGTCTCAATGAGTTCTGGGGTTTGATCATGTTTTGCTTGTGAGAGAGGTTTTAGTCAACGGGTCTGTAACATTCAGATCCGTATGTACTTCGCAATTCTCTATGTCATATTGTAAATGTTGGTTCCACGCTCTACTTGAAGCTATTCCAAATGGTTGCTCCACTATACGTATCCGGTTTGCTACTCGGAGTCACTCGGATAGGTGTTAAAGCTTGCATCGACGTAACCCTTTACGCCGAACTCTTTATCACCTCCATAATCGAGAAATATTTCCTTATTCTTCTAAGGATAATTTTGACCGCTTTCCAATGATCCGTTCCTGGATCATTCTTGTACCCCTTGACTGACTCATGGCAAGGCACACTTCGGTGCTTGTATGAGCATAGCATACTATAGAGCCTACGTCTAAAGCATAGGGGCGACCTTCGTCCTTTCTCTCTTTTCTGCCGTGGTCGAGCTTTAACTCTTAACTTCATACCTTACAACTCAGGCAAGAACTCCTTCTTTGGTGATCCATCTTGAACACCTTCAAGATCATGTCAAGGTATGTGCTCATTTGAAAGTATTATTAAGCATTTTGATCTATCCTTATAGATCTCGATGCTCAATGTTCAAATAGCTTAATCCAGGTTTTCTATTGAAAACATCTTTCAAATAACCCTATATGCTTTCCAGAAATTCTACATCATTTCGATCATCCATATGTCAACAACATATACTCATCAGAAATTCTATAGTACTCCCACTCACTTCTTTGGAAATACAAGTTTCTCATAAACTTTGTATAAACCCAAAATCTTTGATCATCTCATCAAACGCACATTCCAACTCCAGATGCTTACTCCGGTCCTTAGAAAGGATTGCTGGAGCCAGCATACCTTTTAGCATCCTTAGGATCGACAAAACTTTCTGATTGTATCATATACAACCTTTCCTTACGAAAACGGGTAAGGAAACTCTTTTTGACATCCATCTGCCAGATTTCATAAATGCAGCTTATGCTAATATGATTCCGACGGACTTAAGCATCACTACGGATGAGAAAATCTCATCGTAGTCAACTCCTTGAACTTGTGAAAAACTCTTTGCCACAAGTCGAGCTTCATAGAAGGTGACATTACCGTCCATGTCCGTCTTCTTCTTAAAGATCCATTCATCTCAATGGCTTGCCGCTCATCGGGCAAGTCCACCAAAGTCCATGCTTTGTCCTGATACATGGATCCTATCTCGGATTTCATGGTTTCTAACCATTTGTCGGAATTTGGGCCCACCATTGCTTCTCCATAGCTCGTAGGTTCATTGTTGTCTAGCAACATGACCTTCAAGACAGGATTGCGTACCATTCTGAAGTAGTAAGCATCCTTGTCACCCTACAAGGTTCGGCAGTGACTTGATCCGAAACTTCATGATCACTATCATAAGCTTCTACTTCAATTGGTGTAGGTGCCACGGGAACAACTTCCTGTGCCCTGCTACACACTAGTTGAAGTGATGGTTCAATAACCTCATCAAGTCTCCACCATCCTCCCACTCAACTTTTCGAGACGAACTTTTCCTCGAGAAAGGACCCGATTCAAGAAACAATCCCTATTGATTTCGGATCTGAATTAGGAGGTATACCCAACCGTTTTGGGTGTCCTATGAAGATGCATTTTGTCCGCTTTGGGTTCGAGCTTATCATCCTGAAACTTTTCCACATAAGCGTCGCAGCCCCAAACTTTTAAGAAATGACAGCTTAGGTTTCTCTAAACCATAGTTCATACGGTGTCATCTCAACGGAATTACGTGGTGCCCTATTAAAGTGAGTGCGGTTGTCTCTAATGCCTAACCCATGAACGATAGTGGTAATTCGATAAGAGACGTCATGGTACGCACCATATCTAATAGGGTGCAACTATGATGTTCGGACACACCATCACGTTATGGTGTTCCAGGCGGTATTAATTGTGAAACAATTTGCACAATGTCTTAATTGTGCGCCAAAACTCGTAACTCAGATATTCATCTCTATGATCATATCATAGACATTCTATCCTCTTGTCACGATGATCTTCAACTTCACTCTGAAATTACTTGAACCATTCAATAATTCAGACTCGTGCTTCATCAAGTCAATATACTCAATATCTACTCGAATCATCTGTGAAGTCGAACATAACGATATTCATTGCATGCCTCAAGCACTCATTGGACTGTACACATCAAAATGTGTTACTTCCAACAAATTGCTATCTTGTTCCATCTTATTGAAACCGAGGCTTTTGGTCATCTTGCCCATGTGGTATGTTTTGCATATCTCAAGTGATTCAAAATCAAGTGAGTCCAAACGATCCATCTGCATGGAGTTTCTTCATGCGTATACACCAATAGACATGGTTCACATGTCTCAAACTTTTCAAAACCAGTTAATTCAAAGATCCAACAACATGGAGCCTCTTCATGCGTTTTACACCAATATGACTTACATGGCCAGTGCCACAAGTAAGTGGTACTATCATTACTATCTTATACTTTTGGCATGAAAATGTGTATCACTACGATCGAGATTCAATAAACCATTCCTTTAGGTGCAAGACCATTGAAGGTGTTATTCAAATAAATAGAGTAACCATTATTCTCCTTAAATGAATAACCGTATTGCGATAGACATAATCCAATCATGTCTATGCTCAACGCAAACACCAAATGATAATTATTCTGGTTTAATACTAATCTTGATGGTAGAGGGAGCGTCGATGTTTGATCATATCAACCTTGAAACAATTCCAACACATATCGTCACTCACCTTTAGCTAGTCTCCTTTTATTCCGTAGCTTTTATTTGAGTTACTAACATTTAGCAACCGAACGGTATCTAATACCCTGGTGCTACTAGGAGTACTAGTAAAGTACACATTAACATAATGTATATCAAATATACTTCTATCGACCTTGCCTGCCTTCTTATCTACCAAGTATCTAGGGTAATTCTGCTCCAGTGGTTGTTCCCTTTATTACAGAAGCACTCAGTCTCGGGTTTGGGTTCAACCTTGGGTTTCTTCACTGGAGCAGCAACTGATTTGCCGTTTCATAAAGTGTCCCTTCTTGCCCTTGCCCTTCTTGAAACTAGTGGTTTCATCAACCATCAACAATTGATGCTCCTTCTTGATTTCTACTTTTGCGATGTCAAACATCGCGAATATCTCAAGGATCATCATATTTATCCCTGATATGTTATAGTTCATCACGAAGCTTCTAGCAGCTTGGTGGCAATGACTTTGGAGAAACATCACTATCTCATCTGGAAGATCAACTCCCACTCGATTCAAGTGATTGTTGCACTCAGACAATCTGAGCACAAGCTCAACGATTGAGCTTTTCTCCCTTAGTTTGCAGGCTAAGAAAATCGTCGGAGGTCTCATACCTCTTGACGTGGGCACGAGCCTGAAATCCCAATTTCAGCCCTCGAAACATCTTATATGTTCGCGACGTTCAAAACGTCTTTGGTGCCTCAACTCTAAACCGTTTAACTGAACTATCACGTAGTTATCAAAGCGTGTATGTCCGATGTTCGCAACATCCACAAACGACGTTTGGGGTTCAGCACACTGAGCGGTGCATTAAGGACATAAGCTTTCTACCGTGCGCATAATCGCTACTTTCAACTTTCAACTATATTTTCTCTAGGAACATATCTAAATAATGGAACTAAAGCGCGAGCCTCACGACATAATTTGCAAAAGGTCTTTTGACTATGTTGGGATAATTAAGTTCATCTTATGAACTCCCACTCGATAGACATCCCTCCGGTTATCTAAGTGATTACATGATCCGAATCAACTAGGCCGTGTCCGATCAACACGTGAGACGGACTAGTCATCATCGATGAACATCTTCATGTTGATCGTATCTACTATCGACTCATGCTCGACCTTTCGGTCTCCGCGTTCGAGGCCATGTCTTCATATGCTAGGCTCGTCAAGTTAACCCTAAGTGTTTCTGCGTGTGTAAATCTTGCTTACACCCGTTGTATGTGAATGTAAGAATCCATCACACCCGATTAACACGTGGTGCTTAGAAGCGACGAACTGTAGCAACGGTGCACGATTAGGGAGAACACTTCTTGAAATTTGTGTAAGGGATCATCTTATTTACTACCGTCGTTCTAAGTAAACAAGATGCATAAACATAATAAACATCACATGCAATTATATAGTAGTGACATGATATGGCCAATATCATATTGCTCCTTTGATCTCCATCTTCGGGCTCCATGATCATCATTGTCACCGCATGACACCATGATCTCCATCATCATGATCTTCATCATCGTGTCTTCATGAAGTTGTCTCGCCAACTATTACTTCTACTACTATGGCTACCGGTTAGCAATAAAGTAAAGTAATTACATGGCGTCGTTTAATGACACGCAGGTCATACAATAAATAAAGACAACTCCTATGGCTCCTGCGGTTGTCATATTCATCGACATGCAAGTCGTGAATCCTATTACAAGAACATGATCAATCTCATACATCACATATCATTCATCACATTCTTCTTGGCCATATCACATCACATAGCATACCCCGCAAAAACAAGTTAGGCGTCCTCTAATTGTTGTTTGCATGTTTTACGTGGCTGCTTTGGGTTTCTAGCAAGAACGTTTCCTACCTACATAAAACCACAACGTGATATGCCAATTGCTATTTACCCTTCATAAGGACCCTTTTCATCGAATCCGTTCCGACTAAAGTGGGAGGCGGCACCGCTAGCCACCTTATGCACCAAGTGCATGTCGATCAGTGGAACCTGTCTCGTGAAATGCGTGTAAGGTCGGTCCGGCCGCTTCATCCCACAATACCGTCGAAACAAGATTGGACTAGTAACGGTAAGCATATTGAACATCATCAACGCCCACAACTACTTTGTGTTCTACTCGTGCAAAGAATCTACATAATAAACCTGGCTCGATACCTTTGTTGGGGAGCGAGCAGAAATTCAAAATTTTCTCGCATCACCAAGATCAACCTATGAAGATTCTAGCAGCGAGGAAGGAGAGTGCATCTACATACCCTTGTAGATCGCTAAGCGGAAGCGTTCATGAGAACGGGGTTGAAGGAGTCGTACTCGTCGTGATCCAAATCACCGGAGATCCTAGTGCGAGCAGACGGCACCTCGCGTTCAACACACGTACAGCCCGATGGCGTCTCCCACGCCTTGATCCAGCAAGGAGAGAGGAGAGGTTGAGGAAGACTCCATCCAGCAGCAACACAACGGCATGGTGGTGATGGAGGGCGTGGCAATCTGCGCAGGCTTCGCCAAGCACCTAGAGAGAGGAGGAGGAGGAGAAGCGGGGCTGCGCTGGAGAGGGAGCTCTCGTGTGTTATGGGCAGCCCCTGGGCCTCATATATATAGGGAAGGGAGGGCTGCGCCCTCTGGGTTTCCACCCCTAGGGGGCGGCCAGCCCTAGATGGGATCAAGGGAGGCGGCCAAGAGGGAGGAGAGGAGGCGCCCACTAGATGGGCCTTAGGGCCCATCTGGACTAGGGTTTGCCCTCCCACCCATCCTTGCGCCTTGGGCCCCTTGTGGGGCGCACCAGCCCTCCTAGGGGCTGGTCCCTCCACACTTGGCCCACGCAACCTTCGGGGTTGGTGGCCCCACTTGGTGGACCCGGGACCCTCCGGTGGTCCCAGACATCACCGATATCGCCCAAACTTTTCGGTGACCAAAACAGGACTTCCCATATATAAATCTTTACCTCCGGACCATTCGGAACTCCTCGTGACGTCCGGGATCTCATCCGGGACTCCGAACAACATTCGGTAACCACATACAAGCTTCCTATATAACCCTAGCGTCACCGAACCTTAAGTGTGTAGACCCTACGGGTTCGGGAGACAAGCAGACATGACCGAGATGTTCTCCGGTCAATAACCAACAGCGGGATCTGGATACCCATGTTGGCTCCCACATGTTCCACGATGATCTCATCGGATGAACCACGATGTCAAGGACTCAATCAATCCCGTATTCAATTCCCTTCGTCTAGCGGTATTGTACTTGCCCGAGATTCGATCGTCGGTATACCGATACCTTGTTCAATCTCGTTACCGGCAAGTCTCTTTACTCGTTCCGTAACACATCATCCCGTGATCAACCCCTTGGTCACATTGTGCACATTATGATGATGTCCTACCGAGTGGGCCCAGAGATACCTCTCCGTTTACGGAGTGACAAATCCAGTCTCGATCCGTGTCAACCCAATGGTCACTTTCGGAGATACCGTAGTGCACCTTTATAGTCACCCGATTCACGTTGTGACGTTTGATACACCAAAGCACTCCTACGGTATCCGGAATTGCACAATCTCATGGTCTAAGGAAGAGATACTTGACATTGGAAAAACTCTAGCATACGAACTACACGATCTTTGTGCTAGGCTTAGGATTGGGTCTTGTCCATCACATCATTCTCTAATGATGTGATCCCGTTATCAATGACATCCAATGTCCATGGTCAGGAAACCGTAACCATCTATTGATCAACGAGCTAGTCAACTAGAGGCTCACTAGGGACATGGTGTTGTCTATGTATCCACACATGTATTGCTGTTTCCGGTCAATACAATTATAGCATGAATAATAAACGATTATCATGAACAAGGAAATATAATAATAACTAATTTATTATTGCCTCTAGGGCATATTTCCAACACCGCCCACGACCGTGACGCAGATCCAGAGTTTTCTCGGATTAGCTGGATATTACCGTCGGTTCATTGAAGGGTTTTCCAAGATTGCTAAAACCATGACAGAGCTACTCAAAATGGATAAGAAGTTTGTATGGACGGAGGACTATGAGAAAAGTTTCAATGAGCTAAAGATATGGCTGACGACCGCACCTGTATTGACTCTTCCAGACATTTATCGCAGTTTTGATGTGTATTGTGACGCCTCCAGGCAAGGCATTGGTTGCGTACTTATGCAAGACAGCAAGGTAGTAGCATATGCATCGCGACAGCTACGACCCCATGAGGGAAATTATCCTACTCATGATTTGGAATTGGCTGCGGTGGTTCATGCGCTAAAAATTTGGAGACACTACCTCATTGGAAAAAGGTGCCAAATTTTTACCTACCACAAAAGTCTCAAATACATCTTTACTCAGCCAAATTTAAACCTCCGCCAACGAAGATGGATAGAGTTGGTCAAGGATTATGATCTTGGAATAAATTACCACCCGGGTAAGGCCAACGTCGTTGCCGATGCACTCAGTCGAAAGCCCGTCAGCTTAAATGTCATATTGAAATCCTTGCCTCCCGAACTCCAAGAGGAGATCGCTCAGCTCAACCTGGTCATAGTGGATGCTGGCCTCGCTAATATTTTGGAAGTTACCCCCACACTTGAGGAAGAGATCCGCAAGGCCCAACCAGCTGACACCAATCTATAAAAACGTGCCAAGGGCCATATGGGAGAGTAGACCTCAGATTTCTCCAAGGACAAATTCGGTACCCTCCGATTCCGTGGACGGATTTGTGTACCCAATCAACCGGACTTAAGGAAGAAAATCCTGTCGAGCTAATACGAATCCTCATATTCCATTCACCCGGAGAATGCGAAATGTATGAGGACCTTAGACAAATATTCTGGTGGGATGGAATGAAGAAAGACATTGCCTATTTTGTGGCCTGTTGCGACATATGTAACAAGGTGAAGGCAGAGCATCAGAAGCCAGCCGGACTCCTCCAACCGCTGCCGGTTTCATAATGGAAATGGGATGACGTTTGTATGGATTTCATTACGGGATTGCCTAAGACCCAGCGAGGCAATGATGCAATCTGGGTCATAGTGGACACCCTAACCAAGGTTGCTCACTTCATTCCGATCAGCACCAGATACAGAGCAGATCAACTTGCACAGCTGTATGTATCCAGAATATTCAGTCTGCATGGAGTACCCCGAACTATCACTTCCGACCGAGGTTCCCTGTTTACCTCCGCTTTTTGGTCACGCCTCCATCAAGCCTTGGGGACAGCACTAAAATATAGTACTGCTTATCATCCTCAGATGGATGGACAGACAGAACGAGTAAATCAAATACTCGAAGATATGTTGGGAGCATGTGCTTTAGCCCAAGGACCCAAATGGGAAGACTGCTTGCCCTATGCCGAGTTTTCCTATAACAACAGCTTCCAGACCAGTTTAAAAATGTCACCGTATGAAGCTCTGTATGGCCGTAAGTGTCGCACTCCTTTAAATTGATCTCAAACTAGAGATAGTCATATCTTCAGAACAGATCTCATGATGGACGCTGAGAAACAAGTTAAGGAAATCAGAGACAGATTGCAATTGGCCAAATCTCGACAGAAAAGTTATTATGATGCAAAGCACCGGCAGGTCAGTTTTTAACCCGGAGAACACGTATACCTCCGAGTCACTCCTATGAAAGGTGTTAAGAGATTTCAGACTAGTGGAAAGTTGGCACCCAGATTTACTGGTCCATTCCCGGTTATGTCTCGAGTGGGTACTGTTGCATATCAATTGGAATTACCCGCTGAATTGGCAGACGTGCACAACGTGTTTCATGTTTCACAATTGAGACGATGCATATCCCCTCCTGAGAAAAGAACTGCTATGGCTGAGATAGAGTTGGCAAATGATTTAACTTATGAAGAGAGACCATTTAGAATTTTGGATCAGATGGAAAGGGTCACTCGCAGTAAAGTAAGGAAAATTTACAAAGTTCAGTGGGAGCATCACATCGAGTTTGAATCAACTTGGGAGCGGGAAGAATTTCTACAGTCACAATATCCAGAGTGGTTTTCCCAAGCAACTGAATCTCGAGGACGAGATTCATTCTAAGTGGGGGAGGTTTGTGACAGCCTGGTTTTTGCCCTCTCTCATTTGCTTGATTTTCATTTGAAGTCATTTCAAAATTTGGAGTTTTTGAATCTTTTCATATGGACTTAAACACTTGGGTCCCCTTAGCTTTCACCCAAGTGCTTCATTTCCCTCCCTAATCATCATTCCCCTTCTGATCCACCCCAAAATAATCTTTGGAATATTTTTCTTAAATGAAAAATATTCATTTTCTTCCAAAAACCCTAGCTAGCTCAATATGCTCCAAAGCAACCCTAATTTTTATGGCCCAGAAAAATCTGAGATAATTCACAAATATTCTTTGAAACCTAGGGCACCTTCCTGAGCAAAAATATTTCATCACTTTTTGGAATATTTTTGCTACAGAAAATATTTTCTGTTCTGGACAGAAATGGTGGTTTCTACTGCAACTACCATTTTACTTGCTCCATTGTGCCTGGGTTTTCTTGTGCATTTTCACCTTAGTAACTCATGGCTAACCTCCAAAGCACAGTCTCCAACTCCCAGCCATTTGACCTCGGGAACCTCTCAAAGTTCTTGACGAAACTTACGGCATGTAAAAACTTCTCTACTGCACCTGGATCCAAACTAAAGCGTGGTAACCTCTCAATCTACCATGAACAACACGCCAGACATGAAGTTTAGGCTTAGCTCGGCCTGATGTCATAGTCCACGCGGTGACTGCGTTCATCCAGGGGTGCTGGCATGCGTGTCGACGCGCTCTGAGTGCCGCCGAGCGCTCTGTTTCGCGCGTGCTCACTTCCCCGACTGCCGTAGCGCGCCAAACTTCACCACCATCTTCGTCTCAACTCCCTTAACTTCCCTCTGGCGCTCGCCGATGCCGGAACTCGCCGCAGCGAGCACGGGCACGGTCCGGCCAACCCAACAGTGTGGTGCGCACTGTGCTCGTCGCCTTCCCCTTGTTCCTGTGCTCATCCCCGTTCGCCAACAGTTGCCGCGTCAGCTGCGTCGCCTTCTCCCCCTCTCACTGACGCCGCTCGTCGCCGGGCGTCGTCGACAGGTGTCCACCGGCGGAGCCCGGATCCCCCTCTCCGCTTGCCTATAAATGGAGCCGCCCCCAGCCTCCTCGAGCACCATCCACCACTCCCACACAACCCACAAGTGAGTAGGAAGCCGTAGCCCGGCCGGGCAGGCCGCGGGCCGCCGTCCTCGAGCTCGAGCTCGCCGACGATCCCCTCTGGTTGCCGCGGTAGCCCCAACCCCTTCCATGCCAGGGCAACCCTTCCAGGGCCTCCGCCTCTCTCCGGTGAGGCCATCCCGTCCACCTGGAGCCCCTGGAGTTGCCTCTGCTCGCCGTCTTCTTCATCTTCGGCGACCACCGCGTTCTGCCTCCGCTTGCGAGGTTGATTCCGACGTTGTCCGACCACCCCTAGCCACGCTACGGGTACGGGCAGGTGCGTCACCATCCTCTCTCTCCATCCCTCCCTCTTGTTTTGGCCAAGGAGCCCTCGTCGCCGGCGAGAGCTCCGGCGGAGCTGCGACTCCCTCTGTTTCCTTCTCCCCCCTCCTCCTCACCTGACTAGCGGGGCCCGCTAGTCAGCCACCCTGTACGCGCGTGAAGCAGTACGAGCGGTGGCGCCCCTGGGCTTTATGCCTTCGACGTCACCCCCCAGCCTGTTTAATTTTTATTCAAATTCATTTGAATTTACAGAACACTTCAAACATCCATAACTCTTCAACCAAGTCCAAATGAATTGATTCTTTTTGCAGTTTGTTCTTTGCAAAGAAATCTAGCAGTTCACCAAAGATGAGATTTTTCTGAGCTGTTTAGAATTTCTGGTGATTTTCAGAAGTGTTCTTGATATTTCCTTTTTGTGTTTAAAATTATTTTCAGAGGGTGAGGCTTGTCTTGAGGATCACCAGAAGGCTTGTGAACCTCATCTGCACTAAGGCAGGCCACAGTAACATTTTCATGGTGTCATTTCAATATTTATGATTTTCTTACTTGAATGAAATGATTAATCCATGCATTTAAATAACTATTGTGTTATTTATATTCTGTTAAGTGTTTGTTAGTTATTATGCTTGAGTTACAGAAAGTTGAAACTAGCTTAGTTGGTAAAGCAAAGTTAAGATCTATTTGTGGTGATAAAAATAATTTTTGTTATGCATGTTAGTAGTTGATTAAAGTTATTTTCTTGCATAAATAGAATAGTAAAAAATTGCTAGAAAGTATTCTGTTAAGTACTTGTTTAGTCGTTTTACTTGACTTACAGAATGTTTGAACCTAACTTGGTTGGTAAAGAAAATAGGATTTGTTGTGATATAATCTTTGCTATGCATATCAGAAATTAATCGGAGTTATTTTCTTGCATGAGAGAATAATAAAACTTGCTGCAAAATATTTTGGTTAAAATGTGAGTTACCCTGACCAGCAAAGTAAAATAAGTTGGTGATGTTTATGCTTAGTGTGAATATGGTTGACATCGGTCATTTTCGTTAATAAGTGACGCATGTGTAGTTCTGCATTTCATGGCATGCTATGACACCGGTCATTTTCATCTTAAGTTGAACCTGAACATAACTCAACTTGAATATATCGTTGACTGGGTCATGGTGCCACTAAATCGAGTTTTTCCCAGTGCAACCACATTTGCCTTTGTGGGAAGGCCTTGATTCGGTCCATTGACATTGCCTCTGGCCAGTGCCTCCAACTAGGGAAGGTTATGGCATGCTTACCCTGGCCCGCTAAGCAGGCATAACCTTGCGTGCCCGTTGTTGAGATTTTGGTACCGGGTCCCCGAGTGGGATGGTTTTGGCCATGACGGTGGTCATTGTGTCTTTGGTAGACACGGGGCCACCCAGGACTAGCCCGTTGGGGATTGGGTCGGAGTGGCCGGGAGAGTGTCATGGCAATGGAAGGGTTTTGTCGGAATGCCGTTGGTCCACCCGAATGGGAGTGCGAGGCCATGGGTTCCGTGGTGTGGGTACAGTGTGCTACCTCTGCAGAGTGTATAATCTATCGATATCCGAGTCCACGGTAGCGGACACCTCGTAGTAGGTCCCACCATGAGTCAACGTTAAATAAAATATGCACACTAAGTTATGAACTTTGCACTGTTGATGATGGCTGGAAGGCCATCGAGATGTTCGGGACCAAATATTGGTCGTGGCTGTGATCGCCGTAAGGATCACGAGTTACTCTTGTCAAGACCACGATGGTGGTTTATTTGTGATCCCAGAATGAACATGGTTGGTAAGTTCGTCCCGAGGGACGTTCGAGCATGATCACAGCATGTTGGACATATAGTGTTGCATTAATATTAATTGGTTAATTATCATGATATTGTTTGCCATTATGATTATGCCTGTTATGAGCTTGCAAGTACATTCAATGTACTGACATGGCGTGTCATGCCAGATTTCAGGAAAGTCTCGTCAGAGAGGAGCGCTGCTCGAGTCTAGATCGTGTCCACATTGGTGTCCCTGTGCTATGGACTTTCCGCTACGATGTTGTTCCGCTGCCGCGTAGTTGTTATGATCGAGGCCCCTTTGTGTTCACTAAATAATGTACATATTGTTCAGCCGCACCTGGTGTGCTGCTTGGCCTCGACATCGATTGTAATATAAGCTCTGATCCGCTAGCATCAATAAAGCGGTTGTTTTCTGTACCAAGATGTTGTGTGTTGCTAGAAGACATGGTCTCTGGGCTGGCAATGCATGGTAAACCGGTCGCTCTGAGCCGGGGTGCCACACTCAGGGGAGCCACGAGGGGCCCATGAGGGTGGAGGGGGCGCCCAGGGGGGTGGGCGCGCCCCCTGCCTCGTGCCTTCCTCGTTTATTCCCTAACGTGCACTCCAAGTCCCCTGGATTGCTTCCGTTCCAAAAATCACGTTCCCGCAGGTTTCATTCCGTTTCGACTCCGTTTGATATTCCTTTTCTATGAAACACTGAAACAAGGGAAAAAACAGAAACTGGCACTGGGCTCTGGGTCAATAGGTTAGTCCCAAAAATAATATAAAAGTGTTTAATAAAGCCCATAAACATCCAAAACAGATAATATAATAGCATGGAACAATCAAAAATTATAGATACGTTGGAGACGTATCACACCTACTGAGATAGAAGAAATAGATGTTACTATTAAACTTGCTAATAGAGACACCATATCACCAATTGGGATTGTTAGAGATGTTGAAGTCTTGTGTGGGAAAGTCAAATACCCTACTGATTTTCGTGTTCTTCGTTCCCCACAAGATGACTTCTGTCCCATTATTTTTGGTAGACCTTTCTTGAACACAGTTAATGCTAAGATAGATTGTAAGAAACAAATTGTTGGTGTTAGCTTTGGTGGTGAGTCTCATGAGTTTAATTTTTGCAAGTTTAGTAGAAATCTTCATGAAAAGGAATTGCCTAGTAGAGATGAATTAATAGGTCTTGCTTCTATTGTTGTGCCACCTACTGATCCTTTAGAACAATATCTGCTAGACCATGAAAATGATTTACATATTCATGAAAGAAATGAAATAGATAAGATTTTATTTGAACAACGTCCTCTACTTAAACACAATTTGCCTATTGAAACTCTAGGAGGTCCTCCTCCACCTAAAGGTGATCCTGTGTTTGAACTAAAACAATTGCCAGACACTTTGAAATATGCTTATCTTGATGAAAAGAAGGTATATCATGTTATTATTAGTGCTAACCTTCCAGAACATGAAGAAGAAAGATTATTGAAAGTTCTAAGGAAGCACCGAGCTGCTATTGGATATACTCTTGATGATTTAAAGGGCATTAGTCCCACTCTATGTCAGCACAAGATTAATATGGAACCTGATGCTAAACCCGCTGTTGATCACTAACGTCGGTTAAATCTGAAGATGTAAGAAGTGGTAATAACGGAAATATTAAAACTTCTGGAAGCAGGTATAATTTATCCTATAGCTGATAGTAGATGGGTAAGTCATGTTAATTGTGTCCCTAAGAAAGGAGGTATTACTGTGTTTCCTAATGATAAGAATGAACTTATTCCACAAAGAATTGTTACAGGCTATAGAATGGTAATTGATTTTAGAAAATTAAATAAAGCAACTAGAAAAGATCATTATCCTTTGCCTTTTATTGATTAAATGCTTGAAATATTATCTAAGCACACACACTTTTGCTTCCTTGATGGATACTCTGGCTTTTCACAAATACCTGTTTCTCAACCTGATCAAGAAAAGGCCACTTTTACTTGTCCTTTTGGAACCTATGCTTATAGACGTTTGCCTTTTGGTTTATGTAATGCACCTACTACCTTTTAAAGATGTATGACTGCTATATTCTCTGACTTTTGTGAAAAGATTGTTGAGGTTTTCATGGACGACTTTTCTGTTTCTGGAAAGTCTTTTGATGATTGTTTAAGCAATCTTGATCGAGTTTTGTAGAGATGTGAACAAACAAACCTTGTCTTGAATTGGGAGGAGTGCCACTTTATGGTTAATGAAGGCATTGTCTTGGGTCATAAGATTTCTGAGAAGGGTATTGAAGTGGACAAAGCTAAGGTTGATGCCATTGAGAAAATGCCATGTCCTAAGGACATCAAAGGTATTCGTAGTTTCCAAGGTCATGCTGGTTTCTATAGGAGATTTATCAAAGACTTTTCCAAAATTTCTAGGCCTCTTACTAATCTTTTGCAAAAGGATATTCCTTTTGTGTTTGATGATGATTGTCTTGAAGCCTTTAAAACACTCAAGAAAGCCTTAATCTCTGCACCTATTGTTCAACCACCTGATTGGAACTTGCCTTTTGAAATTATGTGTGATGCTAGTGATTATGTTGTTGGTGCTGTTCTAGGACAAAAAATTGATAAGAAACTGAATGTTATTCATTATGCTAATAAAACTCTAGACAGTGCTCAAGGAAATTATGCTACTACTGAAAAAGAATT
The DNA here is from genome assembly GCA_021605205.1 of Aegilops longissima. Taxonomy (NCBI): domain Eukaryota; kingdom Viridiplantae; phylum Streptophyta; class Magnoliopsida; order Poales; family Poaceae; genus Aegilops; species Aegilops longissima. Next base: position 650,324,672 of record CM038678.1, on the reverse strand, counting down.
CTTAGGAGTGGTGTTTGCTTGTGATAAATTTAGATCTTGATGACCCACTACCCATTGATGATAGTTTTCCTGATGAGCAGTTAGCTGCAATAAATGTTTCTAGTAGTACTCCTGAGTATGCTGATTATGCCAAAAAATTCTTCTATGATTTAAGACATTACTTTTGGGATAACCCACATCTTTATAAAGAAGGAGTAGATGGTATTATTAGACTTTGTGTACCTGAGCATGAACAGGGATAAATACTACGGAAATGTCACTCTGAGGCTTATGGAGGGCATCATGCTGGAGATAGAACTGCTCACAAGGTATTGTAGTCTGGATTTTATTGGCCTACTCTCTTCAAGGATGCCCGTAAGTATGTCTCATCTTGTGATGAATGCCAAAGAATAGGTAATATCGGTAAGCGTCAGGAAATGCCGATGAATTATTCACTTGCTGTTGAACCATTTGATGTTTGGGGATTTGATTCCATGGGACCTTTTCCTTCCTCTAATGGGTATACACATATTTTGGTTGTTGTTGATTATGTTACTAAATGTGTAGAAGCTATTCCAACCAGTAGTGCTGATCACAACACCTCTATTAAAATGCTTAAGGAAGTTATTTTCCCAAGGTTTGGAGTCCCTAGATATTTAATGACTGATGGTGGTTCACACTTTATTCATGGTGCTTTTCGTAAAATGCTTGCCAAGTATGATGTTAACCATAGAATTGCATCACCCTATCATCCTCAATCTAGTAGTCAAGTTGAACTTAGCAATAGAGAAATAAAATTAATTTTGCAAAAGACCGTCACTAGGTCCAGGAAGAATTGGTCTAAGAAATTAGATGATGCACTTTGGGCTTATAGAACAACATATAGAAATCCTATGGGTATGTCTCCTTATAAAATGGTTTATGGAAAAGCTTGTCATTTACCTCTTGAGTTAGAACATAAAGCATACTGGCCAGTCAAAGAACTCAATTATGATTTCAAACTTGCTGGTGAAAAGAGGTTATTTGATATTACCCCATTAGATGAATGGAGAACCTAAGCTTATGAAAATGCAAAATTATTCAAAGAAAAGGTTAAAAGATGGCATGAAAAAAGAATTCAAAAGCGTGAGTTTAAAGTCGGAGAATATGTTCTTTTGTACAACTCTCGTTTCAGATTCTTTGCAGGAAAGCTCCTCTTGAAATGGGAAGGCCCATATGTTATTGAGGTGGTTTATCGGTCTGGAGCCATCAAAATAAATAATTCCGAAGGTACTAACCCGAGGGTTGTCAATGGGCAACGAATAAAGCATTATATCTTAGGTACGCCCATTAATGTTGAAAGTAATATTATCCAAACTTTGACACCGGAAGAACACATTAAAGAGTCCTTTCGGAACACTCCAGAATCGTGAAAATAAGGAGGTACGTGATACGGTAAGTAAACGGACTCCGGAAAATCCGCAAAAATATTTCTTTTCAGTTTTGGAATATTTTAAAATTTTGGAAATAAAGAAACTACCAGGAAGCATCCCCTGGTGGGCACAAGACACCAGGGCGCGCTAGGCTTGCCTGGCGCGCCCAGGTGGGTTGTGCCCACCTTGGACACCTCCCGCACTTCGTTTTTCTCCCGTATACTTGTCCTCCAAGATAAAAAAATCTATATATACTTCCCGAACCTGTTAATCATCGTATGGCGAAGAAATCCTCTGTTCTCTTTTCTTGCTGCTTTCTGTCAGATCCCATCTACCATGGCTGCTTCAAGCTCCTCCAAGGACAAGTTCTTCAAGAACGTCGTCAACCCATATGTGCGCGAGGTGGTGCAGCACCCTTAGGACATTGAGATGCATGAGGGAGTGCTTCACCTTCGCGATGTGCCTTGTCCGAAGGGGACGGGAACCGTGGAGGCTAGTGTGACGCCTGGATAATTAAGCTACAATAACCTCTGCAAATGATGCCACATCACCTCGATTACTGTTGCTAATCTCGCGTTAGTCCAAAACCGATTCAAATTCAAATTCAAAATAGAGGCAAACATCAAAGGCTTTCAAATATTAAAACTAAAATGTTCGGTTTGTGCCAGATAATGCATAGGTGATTAAGGTGAAGAAACCCTACTTTTATAAAACGTTTAAATGCTATAAGATGAATAAAACAGCAGCAAAAACTATTATTTAAATACTAAATAATTACAAAACTATTTTAGTTTAGGTAGCTAGTTAATGTGGCAGTGGCATATTTGGTAACATCAAATTAGGTGCCATTTTGGTATTTTGCTAAAACAAAAATAAAGGACAGTAAGCTAAAACAGAAAAGAAATAAAATAAATAAAAGAAAAGAAAAACAATACAAAAATGAAGAAAAGGAAAAATAACCCTCCCGGGCCAACCGACCCACCAGGCCAGCCCACCTCGTTCCATTAAACCTCCCCCCTCCGTGACCTAGAGCCGCCCCCACTTCCCCACTCCGCTTTCTCCTCACCGATCTGGATCGGGATCGGCCCCGATCCGTCGCCCCCGATGCCCTGCGCCCGCCCGTCGCCGATTCCCGCCGCCCGGAGCCGCGTCGCTGACCTCGTCCTCGTTGGACGCCATCGCCGTCGTCCTCCCCTGTGTCACGTCGTCTCCAACCTCCTCCCCGCGCCCCAATGCCCTTTTCCCTACGGCCAAAGTGAGCGCCCCATTCACCCTTCATCGTCTCCCTGCTCGTGCACACCCGTTGCGTCGTCGCGCTCACGCTCGTCCCGCCGGTTGCGCCCCGCAAACCCCATGCTGACCTCCCCGCGTCGCCCCTGCTGCTCCGGCCTCGCTCCCTCTCTACTCGTCTCGTCGCGGCTTGCTGCCATCACGCGCCTCGCCCGACGCCGCGCCTGCGCTGCGCGCTGCGCTGCGCCCACGGCTGCCGTGTTGCTCCTCCTGCCGCCCGTGCACCCATCGCTTCGCTTCATGAGGGCGCGCCCATAGCTGTTGCTGCTTCTTCTCCGCTGCTCCGCTCACCGCCTAGTCGCGTCGCCCACCCGCGGCCCATGGTCGTGCCCTCGCAGCTGCCCGCTGCCCTCCCGCCGCCTCGGCCTCGCCCTTCACCCCGACCCTTTGCTCGCCCGCGCGCCCCGCCACCACCTCCATCGCTGCAGCTTGCGCGCCGCCCGCGCTTCGCCTTCGCCCATCGCCTTGCCCGCTCCGCCACAGCCGGTGCCCGTCGCCGTGGCCGCAACCTCCTAGGCGGGCTCCCTCAACGCCAGGCGGGTTCGCCCATGCCTAGGCGCCCGTCGCCCGCTGCCCGCTCACCCGGTAAGGCCTCCCCTGGCCGCCCAGGCCCCAGAACGTTTAATAAAAAAAGATTTTCTAAAAAATAAAAAATATATATTAAATAATTAATTAATTAATTAACTTAATTAATCCTGATTAGATTGACCTAATTAACTAGTTAACCTTATTAACTGTGATTAATTAACTAACAGTGAATGACATACGGGACCCACATGTCAGTTTGACTAAGACAACACCCTGGTGACTGTTGACATCATGCTGACATCATGATGATGTCAGCAAACACTATTCTGGATAATGTTAATTTAAAATAATTATATAAATTCTAAAAAGGATTAAATCTTTTAAAATTAGTATAAAATAAACCGTAGCTCGGATGGAAAAACTTTGTACATGAAAATTGCTCAGAACGATGAGACGAATCCGAATACGCAGCCTGTTCATCCGCCACACATCCCTAGCATAGCAAACTCGCAACTTTCCCCTCCGGTTCATCTGTCCGGAAACGCGAAACACCGGGAATACTTTCCCGGATGCTTTCCCCTTTCGCCGGTAGCACCTAGTACTTCGTTAGCTCACCCTATGTAACACCCCGGAAGTAACTTTCCATATTTGTAACTCCAACTCTTGCCATTTTCGGCATTGTGATATGATATTCCCTCCGTGGTTGGGTTTTTTTCTTCTTTTTGCATTTTGTCCATGTCATGCATTTTATATCATGTCATCATGTGCATCGCATTTGCATACGTGTTCGTCTCATGATTCCGAGCATTTTTCCCGTTGTCCGTTTTGCAATCCGACACTCCTATCTCCCGCGGCCCCTTTTACGCTTTTTCCGTGCGGGTACTAAACCTTCTCGGAATGGACCGAGGTTTGTCTAGTGGCCTTGGTATACCACCCGTAGACCACCGGTCAAGTTTCGGGTCATTTGGAGCTCGTTTGGTACTCCAACGGTTAACCGCACTCTCGCAAAGGCCTCTTTTAAGTTGCAGCCCAACACCCCTTCAAAACAGCCCAATAACCCATCTAAGTCACTTCCATGCTCTCCGTCGTTCGATCACGATCGTGTGGCGAAAACTACACCTTATTTGGACTCTCCTAGCTCCCTCTATGCCTATTTAAACATCTCCCCGTCCAAATCCGGGTCTTCTTCCCGAAACCCAAAAAATCCTTCCTCACGCCGGGACGCGTCCTCCCCGCCGGACGAAGCCGCCGCCCAGCGTCCGCGCCACTCAGAGCGCGACACCTGTCCCGCGCCGCCGCCCCGCGCCGCCCGCCCGGGCCAGGCGAGCCCGCCCGGCCAGCAGCGCGCGCCCGCCGCCAGCCGCCCGCCGCTGGCCAGACCAGCCGCGCCCGCCGCCGCCGCCCTCCGCCGCCGCTGCCTCCCTCCGCCGCCACCTACGCCGCACCGGCGGCGCCGCCCGCCGCACCAGCTGGCGCCCGCTGCCGCCAGCCGGCCGCCCCGCGCTGCCGGACCTCGCGGCCTCGCCACGCCGGTCGCCGCCTCCACCGGCGGGCCGCCACCGCCGCCTCCGTCGGCGACCTCGCCTCGCCGGCGGCCCGACCCCGCCGGCGCCTCTCCTCCTCGCTCGGGCGGGTTCCGGCGAGCCCGCGCCGCCGCCACCTCGCCCGATCCGGATCTCGACCGGATCCCGAGCCCGTTGACCTCTTCCCCCTCATATTTTTCTTCTAAGTCTTTCTTCCGTTAATATTTTGTGTCATTTTCTTCATGTTATATCTTTGCATCTGTAGGCCCATTTTGCGCGTATAATATATCGAAATGTTCGTCTCGAAGAGTAGATCATTTCATCTCATTGCATCGTTTTCATTTGAGCTCATCTTGATGCCCGAAATGCTGTTGGAAGAGGGCTCTGTGATGTTAGCTTCTGTTTCTTAACAGAACTTGCACTTTTGTTAGTTTTGTCATGATTGATGTGTGCACCCTATGAATTTGAGTCCTACATGTGTTTTGTAATATGCCATGCCATCTTTCCAGGGGTGTATGCCATGTATTTTTGTGATCTATGTGGTGACTAGAACAAGCATGCAAAGTAGGTGTCCTGATGTTGCTGTTTTCAGCCCTGTTTAGCTGATATTTTGATGCCATGTTAACTTGATGCTACCAAGAGATCCATGCATATTTTGAGATACTTCAGTAAGGATGTTTTGTAAAACATGTCTTGCTCTATCCATCCATGCCTTTGTTTGCAATTATGGAGTGCCATAGCTTGAGTCAATCGAGCTCTACTTTTGCTATCAAATGTTTCCTGGCAGATTGTTTACATGTTATTCAATTTTGCCAAGGTTGTTGTGGTTGATCCATGTATGCTATGTTATTGTTCTTGCCATTTATGTCTTCTATGTCATGTCTTCTTGATGTATGTATGCTTATTTTATCATATAAGTCTCTGTAGTGAGTGCATTGTGCTTGTAAACATGCCTACTTGTTATCAGTTTTGACATGCCATGTTGCTGAATCTGTTAATGAAACTTTCAATATTGACATGGGTGTTACTATATTTTCTGATCCTTTTGGCTTATGGTCAGTAAGGGACTTTTGTTCTATGCTTTGAGTAGATTCATGCCATGCCATGTTTTGCTATTTTAAGTTCCTGTAGCATGTAGTTTTGTTGCTCTGAACATTGCAACCTGATGCTGTTTTGCCATGTCCAGCCTGATATTTTGTGCACTTTTGCCATGCTTGTTTGAACCTGTTATGATGTGAACTAGCCGTAGCTTAGTGCTCATATTTTGTCAAGCATCTTGTGTAGATCACTGCCATGTGCTTTGTTGATACGTTTGGGTGCAGTAGCTTAATTTCTTGTTGCTTGCTAAGTGGCATCATGCTGTTAATGGCAGATTTGTGCCATTCTTGTTTTGCTTGTCATTTCCAAACCGTGCATCCGATTCGGTGATCTTTATATCGATTTCAACCGAAATCATCTCACCTTTCAGTGGCATACTTGGTTTGCCAAGTTGATGACTGGTTCATCATTTTCCTTCCGGAGCGCGCATCGCATTGCATATCACATCCACATATCATGTCATGTTTTGCATCATGTTGATTGTGCATTGCACCGTGATTTATTGTGGTTCCTTTGTTTGTGTTGTTGCTTTGGGTAGAGCCGGAGATGAGTACGTGAGCGAGGAACCTATTGAGAACGCTTACGAGGATCAAGCTTTCGACAACTCGAGAACATTGCGGCAAGATGACCATACCCTCGAAATCACTTCTATCTTTGCTATGCTAGATGCTCGCTCTTTTGCTATGCCTATGCTGCGATGCCTACCACTTGCTATATCATGCCACCCATGTTGCCATGTCAGCCCCTAACCATCCTTTTCCTAGCAAACCGTTGATTGGCTATGTTACCGCTTTGCTCAGCCCTCTTATAGCGTTGCTAGTTGCAGGTGAAGCTGAAGTTTGTTCCTTGTTGGAACATGGAGATGTTGTTCCTTGTTGAAACATGTTTACTTGTTGGGGATATCACAATATATATCTGCTATAATTTAATACATCTATATATTTGGTAAAGGGTGGAAGGCTCGGCCTTATGCAGTGTTTTGTTCCACTCTTGCCACCCTAGTTTCCGTCATACGGTGTTATGTTCCTTGATTTTGCGTTCCTTACGGTTGGGTGATTTATGGGACCCCTTGACAGTTCGCTTTGAATAAGACTCGTCCAAGAAGGCCCAACTTTGGTTTTACCATTTGCCACCTAAGCCTTTTTCCCCGGGTTTCGCGAGCCCGAGGGTCATCTTTATTTTAACCCCGGACCGGTGCTCCTTCGAGTGCTGGCCCAAACTAGAGTGCTTTGTAGCGCCCCTCAAGGAAACTTGAGGTCTGGTTTTAGTTGTGCGGACTGCTCATCCGGTGTGCCACGAGAACGAGATATGTGCAGCTCCTATCGGGATTTGTCGGCACATTCGGGCGGCTTTGCTGGTCTTGTTTTATTGCTGTTGAAATGTCTTGTAGTCCGGGATTCGAGATTGATCGGGTCTTCGGTAGAAGGAATATCCTTCGTTGACCGTGAGAGCTTATAATGGGCTAAGTTGGGACACCCTGCAGGTAATATCTTTCAAAGCCGTGCCCGCGGTTATGAGGCAGATGGGAATTTGTTAATGTCGGTTGTAGAAAACCGAAGTTGACCTCAAATAAAATACACATCAACGCGTGTGTAACCGTGATGGTCTCTTCTCGCGGAGTCCGGGAAGTGAACACGGTGTTGGAGTTATGTCGGCGTAAGTAGACCAGGATCACTTCTTGATCGCTACTAGCTTCACGACCGTGCTTTGCTCCTCTTCTCGCTCTCTTTGCGAAATAGCCACCATATATGCTAGTCGCTTGCTGCAGCTCCACCTTACTACTCTGTCCTTCCTATAAGCTTATATAGTCTTGATCTCGCGGGTGTGAGATTGCTGAGTCCCGTGACTCACAGATTCTACCAAAACAGTTCAGGTGCCGACGATGCCAGTGCAGGTGACGCAACCGAGCTCAAGTGGGAGTTCGACGAGGAACGTGGTCGTTACTATGTGTCTTTTCCTGATGATCAGTAGTGGTGCCCAGTTGGGATGATCGGGGATCTGTGTAGCATTTGGGGTATCTTCTTTTATTTTGGTTCCGTAGTCGGACCTTGAGTGTACTCTGAATGATGGATGTTTATTTATGTATTGTGTGAAGTGGCGACTGTAAGCCAACTATGTATCTCTTTCCCTTACTTATTACATGGGTTGTGTGAAGATTACCTCACTTGCGACATTGCTTTCAATGCGGTTATGACTCTAAGTCGTGCCTCGACACGTGGGAGATATAGCCGCATCGAGGGCGTTACAAGTTGGTAATCGAGCCTTCCCGACTTAGGAGCCCCTACTTGATTGTTTGCTGGCCTTGTTGAGTCTAGAATGGAAAATGTTTTGAGTCTTAGGATTATATATATCGGAGAGTAGGATTCTTTTTACTCCCTAGTCCCTTCGCCGCTCTGTGAGGTCTCGACATAGAGTTTTGACTCTCCTCTTCTCAAATTTCTCTAAAAAATTTTTAGGATCACGTGGGTATCTTGGGATCGTTCCGATGGTTTTGTGGCGAGAACATTGTTCTTGGTGCCTCGACATTTAGGGGTTGTGGCGGTGTCCGGGAGTTGAGCTCCGAGGTGTTGTCGTCACAATTTTATCGTTGCGATTCTGGAATACTGAGTTTTGCCGACATCGAAAGCTCTTTTGTGCAGCTTGTTGGTGAGATAACCCGATAACCCGAGATTGTGGCGAAAAGGGAGTATTTCCATGACTTGTATAACGGATGTTTTTGAAGGTCGAGGTACACGATTTCCGAGGATTTCTTGGTTATGTGTTGACGGATGGATACTGTTGGATCTAGGTATTGTTAGTTTGGGTGATATATTTTGTGTCCCTGTATCCCCAACACCGAATGCATAACCAGAAAGTTTCGGAGTTTATAGGTGGAATTCTAGTAGCTTACGGGATATCTTTCGACGGATGTATGATTTGAGATTGGGGTTCAACGTCTAGTGGTCCGCCCATTCACAGATTGATTTACGAGTGGTCGCGAGGCGTCTTAAAGAATCCTTGGCTATGCTGATTCGGGGCGTCTTGTTTGTCATTCGTGGCGTCCGCTATCGTCGTGTCGTGTGGGCCCCACCACGAACACTTTGGGCGTAAATCTCTATCATGTGTTTGTTCCGCTCATTCTAGAAGCCAATCTTTTGTTTTCAGTTGTGTTATTCGATTTGTTTCTAAGACAGATGTGTTTTCCATATCTTTATCTTAGTGGCTTCTCACCTTAATGGGCGTGTGATGATTAACTTTTGGAATTCATTCGTTCATTCTTGTTGAATGTTTATTGTGAAGACTATATGTTGCAATTTCTATCCGTTGATTCTACTTATCTATTTGTCTATCAAAGGACTAACGGATGTCACCCTCTTCAGATGGCTCCGCCAACGCGTCGAATCCGGACCGCAATGATGGGGATCGGTCAACCTCCACCTCCACCTCCGCCTCCGGAGGCACGGCAAGCTATCATGGCAGCCACCAATGCCAATGCTCGAGATGATTTTGCAGCTCTTGCAAGAAGCGTACTCAGGGCAAGGCAATCAAGGAAATCAAGGTCAAGGCAACAACCAGCCGCACTTTGCTACTCTCGATCGGTTCCTCGCTAATCAGCTGAAGTCTTTCGGTTTACGTGGTCGAGGCCACAGATCTTGACGATTGGTTAGTGGACATCTGCAAGCATTTTGATTGTAGCAATGTCGGACACGAGGACTTTGTCAAGTTTGCATCGTTTCAACTCAAGGATCAAGCTCTTTGAGTGGTACTAGCAATACAAAGATTCGAGAGGAGGTCGTGTCATTACAGGATGAGTTCGCCGAGATTTCAGAGCTCACCACATTCGAAAAGTGTTGTTGAGAGCAAGCGTGAGGAGTTCCGCAATCTCAAGCAAGGCAACATGTCTGTCTATCAATACAATATCCAGTTCGAAACTCGCTCGCTTTGCTAAGCAAGACGCACTGATGAAAAGAGTATGATCTATCAATTCAGAGGTGGTGCGAGAAGATCTAAGTGCTTTGCGCCCCTCAAGGAAACTTGAGGTCTGGTTTTAGTTATGCGGACTGCTCATCCGGTGTGCCACGAGCGAGATATGTCAGCTCCTATCGGGATTGTCGGCACATTCGGCGGCTTTGCTGGTCTTGTTTTATTGCTGTTGAAATGTCTTGTAGTCCGGGATTCGAGATTGATCGGGTCTTCCGGTAGAAGGAATATCCTTCGTTGACCGTGAGAGCTTATAATGGGCTAAGTTGGGACACCCTGCGGGTAATATCTTTCGAAAGCCGTGCCGCGGTTATGAGGCAGATGGGAATTTGTTAATGTCGGTTGTAGAAAACCGAAGTTGACCTCAAATAAAATACACATCAACGCGTGTGTAACCGTGATGGTCTCTTCTCGGGTCGGAAGTGAACAGATGTTGGAGTTATGTCGGCGTAAGTAGACCAGGATCACTTCTTGATCGCTACTAGCTTCACGACCGTGCTTTGCTCCTCTTCTCGCTCTCTTTTGCGAAATAGCCACCATATATGCTGTGCTTGCTGCAGCTCCACCTTACTACTCTGTCCTTCCTATAAGCTTATATAGTCTTGATCTCGCGGGTGTGAGATTGCTGAGTCCCGTGACTCACGATTCTACCAAAACAGTTGCAGTGCGGCGATGCGGTCGGTGGCATACCGAGCTCAAGTGGGAGTTCGACGAGGACGTGGTCGTTACTATGTGTCTTTTCCTGATGATCAGTAGTGGTGCCCAGTTGGGATGATCGGGGATCTGTAGCATTTGGGGTATCTTCTTTTATTTTGGTTCCGTAGTCGGACCTTGAGTGTACTCGAATGATGGATGTTTATTTATGTATTGTGTGAAGTGGCATTGTAAGCCAACTATGTATCTCTTTCCTTACTTATTACATGGGTTGTGTGAAGATTACCTCACTTGCGACATTGCTTTCAATGCGGTTATGACTCTAAGTCGTGCCTCGACACGTGGGAGATATAGCCGCATCGAGGCGATCAAGTTAGTAATCGAGCCTTCCCGACTTAGGAGCCCCTACTTGATTGTTTGCTGGCCTTGTTGAGTCTAGAATGGAAAATGTTTTGAGTCTTAGGATTATATATATCGGAGTAGGATTCTTTTTACTCCTAGTCCCTTAAATGCTCTGTGAGGTCTCGACATAGAGTTTTGACTCTCCTCTTCTCAAATTTCTCTAAAAAATTTTTAGGATCACGTGGGTATCTTGGGATCGTTCCGATGGTTTTGTGGCGAGAACATTGTTCTTGGTGCCTCGACATTTAGGGGTTGTGGCGGTGTCCGGGGAGTTGAGCTCCGAGGTGTTGTCGTCACAATTTTATCGTTCGATTCTGGAATACTGAGTTTTGCCGACATCGAAGCTCTTTTATGCAGTTGTTGGTGAGATAACCCGATAACCCGATCTTGTGGCGAGTGCGGGAGTATTTCCATGACTTGTATAACGGATGTTTTTGAAGGTCGAGGTACCACGATTTCCGAGGATTTCTTGGTTATGTGTTGCGGATGGATCTGTTGGATCTAGGTATTGTTAGTTTGGGTGATATATTTTGTGTCCCTGATCCCCAACACGAATGCATAACCGAAAGTTTGGAGTTTATAGGTGAGAATTCTAGTAGCTTACGGGATATCTTTCGACGGATGTATGATTTGAGATTGGGGTTCAAGCGTCTAGTGGTCCGCCCATTCACGATTGATTCTACGTGGTGCGAGGCGTCTTAAAGAATCCTTGGCTATGCTGATTCGGGGCGTCTTGTTTGTCATTAGTGGCGTCCGCTATCGTCGTGTCCGTGTGGGCCCCACCACGAACACTTTGGTAAATCTCTATCATGTGTTTGTTCGGCTCATTCTAGAAGCCAATCTTTTGTTTTCAGTTGTGTTATTCGATTTGTTTCTAAGACAGATGTGTTTTCCATATCTTTATCTTAGTGGCTTCTCACCTTAATGGGCGTGTGATGATTAACTTTTGGAATTCATTCGTTCATTCTTGTTGAATGTTTATTGTGAAGACTATATGTTGCAATTTCTATCCGTTGATTCTACTTATCTATTTGTCTATCAAAGGACTAACGGATGTCACCCTCTTGAGGATGGCTCCATGAGCGTCGAATCCGGACCGCAATGATGGGGATCGGTCGAACCCTCCACCTCCACCTCCGCCTCCGGAGGCACGGCAAGCTATCATGGCAGCCACCAATGCCAATGCTCGAGATGATTTTGCAGCTCTTGCAGAAGCGTACTCGAGGGCAAGGCAATCAAGGAAATCAAGGTCAAGGCAACAACCAGCCGCACTTTGCTACTCTCGATCGGTTCCTCGCTAATCAGCTGAAGTCTTTCGGTTTACGTGCGAGGCCACGAGATCTTGACGATTGGTTAGTGGACATCTGCAAGCATTTTGATTGTAGCAATGTCGGACCGAGGACTTTGTCAAGTTTGCATCGTTTCAACTCAAGGATCAAGCTCTGAGTGGTACTAGCGATACAAAGATTCGGAGGAGGTCGTGTCATTACAGGATGAGTTCGCGAGATTTGAGCTCACCACATTCGAAAAGTGTTGTTGAGAGCAAGCGTGAGGAGTTCCGCAATCTCAAGCAAGGCAACATGTCGTCTATCAATACAATATCCAGTTCGAAACTTCGCTTCGCTTTGCTAAGCAAGGCGTACGATGAAAAGAGTATGATCTATCAATTGGAGGTGGTGCAGAGAAGATCTGCAATTAGCTCTTGTGCTTTTGAGCGAGAAAAGTATGATGAATTCTACAACATGCCTTTGAAGCAAGAAGCTGCCCAGCTCAAATGTGAGGCTTCTAAGAAGAGAATCGGGGATGCGATTCAGTCTTCTTCTTCTTCTCAAGTGGCAGCTAAGCAGCGAAGTTCTACCTTCCTCCTCCTCCGTTCCGTCGCCTTATCGTGAGAAGAACTCAGGTGGCGTGGATCTTCCCACCCACCCAACAAGCTATCAGAACAAGTCTAATTCTCAAGCTCCAAGGTCAAGTGCTCCTTACCACCGTCCGCTCTACGGGTGACTTGCAACAAGTGTCGTGGAAAGGTCACTATCTGAACAAGTGCTTCAACCAAAGCGCCTTCGCCTCCTCCTCTGTGAAATCTTCCGGCAATGCGTGGTCAAGCATAATCCAAAGCATGCCAAGGTCAATATGATGAATGCAGCTCAAGCGGAGGAATCTTCGATGTGATAATGGGTAATCTCTCGATTAATGATATTCTGCAAAAGTCTTATTTGATCTTTGGTGCATCGCATTGTTTCATCTCAAGACCATTTGCATCTAAGCATGAGTTGGGTTATCAAGAATTGCCTAGTTCCTTATCAATTGTGTCCCGGGTAAGCAAATGACAGCTAATAATTATGTCCGGATGTTTCTATCAAGATGGGCGATTATAGATTTCTGGCTAAACCAATTGTTCTCGGTGACTCGGATATTGATCTTATCCTTGGAATGGGTGGCTTTATCGGCACAAAGCTCAGCTTGATTGTGCTGCGGAAATTCAATTGACTCACTCTTCTAATGATGTGATCATCTATGCGCTCGTGATGAAACCATTGGTTGTTTTCTCTCAATGAGAAGGCGGATTGGATGCTATCTCGATTCGATCGTTTGTGAGTACCAAGATGTCTTTCGGAAGAGCTTCGGGTATGCCTCCTCATCGGCCGATTGAGTTAGTTATCGATCTTGAGCACGCTTGAACCCGTTTGCAGCGTCCATACAAGCTTGGACTGATGAGCTGAAGGAATTGAAGAAGCAGCTCGATGAACAAGAGCGTCTGGGTTTGATCGGACCGAGTTCATCTCCTTGGGGTTGTGGTGTTCTTTTTTCCGGAAGAAGGATGGCGCGGACCGACTTTGCGTCGATTACCGTCCATTGAATAAGAAGACAATCAAGAACAAGTATCCACTTCCCAACATCAATGAGCTTTTGAGCAACTCAAAGGTGCTAAAGTGTTCTCCAAGCTTGACCTTCGTATGGGTTATCATCAGATTCGCATTACGTGAGCAGGATATTCCCAAGACAGCATTGAACAAGCTTTGGTTCTTATGAATATCTTGTCATGTCTTTCGGCCTTGTCAATGCTCCTCAACTTTCTCTCGGATGATGAACTTCATATTCAACCCCTACACCAATGAATTCGTCTTGGTCTATCTTGATGATATTTTGGTCTTCTCCAAGAATAAGAAGGATCATGCCAAACATTTGCGATTGGTGCTAGACAAGCTCGAGTATCAATTCTATGCTAAGTTCTCCAAATGTGAATTTTGGCTTGATGAAGTGCTCTACCTTGGTCATATCATCTCCGCCAAGGGCATCGCTGTTAATCCAGAAGGTGTCCGCAATTGTGAATTGGGAACCTCCTCGAATGTCAAGCGACTCCATGATTTTCTTGGTCTTGCAAGCTATTGCGAAGATTCGTTGAGAACTTCTCCAAGATTGCAAAGCCTCTTTCCAACCTTCTCAGAAGCATGTGAAGTATATCGGTCTCTCGAGTGTGGCGTTGCTTTCAATACCCTCAAGAAAACTCATCACAGCTCTGTCTTAACTCCTCTGATGAATCCAAGCCATTTGAAGTTTTCGTGATGCTTCTCTTCAAGGTCTCGGTCTTGTGTTAATGCAAGAGAAGAGTTGTGGTTTATACCTCTGCTGATTGAAGCCAGCGAAAAGAACTACCCCACTCATGATCTTGAGTTGGCGGCGATTGTCCATGCATTGATAACATGGAGACATCTCTTGTTGGGAAGGAAAGTGGACATTTTCACCGATCACAAGAGTCTCAAGTACATCTTCACTCAGCCCAACCTCAACCTCGAGGCAGGACTCGATGGGTGAAATGATTCAAGAGTACAACCCAAGTATTGAATATACTCTGGCAGGCCAATGTCATTCGAGATGCTTTGGCGGGAAGGCTTCTTTAGCAGATCTAATCCTCAAGCCCTTTCGGCGGATCTTTGTGAAGCTTTCCATAGCTGAATCTTCAAGTTGTTCCTCAAGGCTTTCTTGCCAACCTCATAGTCTCTCCTACTTTGGAAGATCAGATTCGTGAGGCTCAACTTGGATACCATGGTGAAAAAGGTGAAATGTGGTATCGACAAGGGCATTTCAAGTACAAGTGCTTCCACATTGATGACAAAGATACTCTTTTCTTTGAGGACGGATTGTGGTTCCTAAGGGTGATCTGAGAAAAGTCATTATGAGCAGGGCTCACAATTCGCTTCTATCCATTCATCACGGAAATGCGAAGATGTACCATGACCTCAAGCAGTCATATTGGTGGACTCGAATGAAGCGAAATTGCTCAATTCATGAATGAGTGTGATGTCTGCGGAAGAGTGAAAGCGAACACCAAAGACCAGCTGGTCTCCTTCAACCTCTTGCTATTCGAATGGAAGTTTGATCATATTGAAATGGACTTACGTGACTGGTTTCCAAAGTCCAAGCGTGGAAATGATGCTATCTTCGTTGTCATTGACAAGCTTACTAAAGTGGCTCATTTTCTTCCTATCGAAGAATCCATCACACAGCTCGGTTGGCGAGCTATACACCTCGAGGATTGTCTCCTTGCGGCATTCCACAAGTGATCTCTTTAGACCGTGGCAGCATCTTTACCTCCAAGTTTTGGGATTCTTTTGAAGGCCATGGGCACCAACATTCGTTTCAGCACGCTTTCCATCCTCAAACAAGTGGCCAAGTTGGCGAGTAAATCAAATCCTTGAAGATATGCTCGGGTCTTGTGTCATTTCTTTCGGTATGAAGTGGGAAGATTGTCTTCCATATGCGAGTTCTCCTACAACAACAGCTTCCAAGCGAGTTGGGCAAGGCCCCATTGAAATTCTCTATGGCGAAAGTTCGTACTCCTCTCAATTAGTGCGAGAGCAGGTGAGCGCCAACTTCTTGGCAATGACTTGATCCGAAGCGGAGGAGATGTGCAAGGTCATTCGTGAGAATCTCAAAGCCGCAATCGCGCGGAAAACTATTATGATGATAAGCACCGTGATGTGGCTTTTGAAATCGGAGACCATGTCTACCTCGCGTCTCTCAATGAAAGGCACTCGTAAACCCGGTATCAAAGGAAGCTTGCCCCTAGATCGTGGGTCCTTTCAAGATCATTGGCAAAAGCGATCTGCCTATCAACTGTGCTTCCATCCAACTTTGCAAGCGTGCGATGTGTTTCACGTGTCACAACCGCAAGTGCTTCAAGACTCTGAGCACTATCAACGAAGAGATTGACCTTCAAGAAGATCTCTCTTATCATGAGCACCCGTTGCTATTTTTGAAGAAAGCAGGCGCAAGACTGCAACAAGTCAATCAAATTCCTGAAAGTGAAGTGGTCACACCATTCCGAGAAGCTACACGGGGCCGAGGATCACCTCCGTTCGAATATCCGGAGTTCTTTCGGTCCTAGATCTCGGGGCGAGATCCTCTTGTAGTGGTGGAGTGTTGTAACACCGGAGTAACTTTCCATATTTGTAACTCAACTCTTGCCATTTTCGGCATTGTGATATGATATTCCCTCCGTGGTTGGGTTTTTCTTCTTTTTGCATTTTGTCCATGTCATGCATTTTATATCATGTCATCATGTGCATCGCATTTGCATCGTGTTATCTCATGATTCGAGCATTTTTCCCGTTGTCCGTTTTGCAATCCGACACTCCTATCTCCCCGGCGGCCCTTTTACGTTTTTCCGTGTGCGGGTACTAAACCTTCTCGGAATGGACGAGGTTTGTCTAGTTGCCTTGGTATACCACCCGTAGACCACGGTCAAGTTTGGTCATTTGGAGCTCGTTTGGTACTCAGCGGTTAACCGCACTCTGCAAAGGCCTCTTTTAAGTTGCAGCCCAACACCCTTCAAAACAGCCCAATAACCCATCTAAGTCACTTCCATGCTCTCCGTCGTTCGATCACGATCTTGTGGTAAAACTACACCTCATTTGGACTCTCCTAGCTCCTCTATGCCTATTTAAACATCTCTCCGTCCAAATCCGGGTCTTCTTCCCGAAACCCTAAAAAATCCCTCCGCGACGGACGCGTCGCCTGCCGCCGAGACGCCGCCGCGCATCCG